>JARKIC010002879.1:0-43865 GCA_029378375.1 Mycena olivaceomarginata | reverse complement strand
TCGTGGAATATTGCATCACATCAACCAAACACCGGTACACACGGACCCATAGTTCCGCGCTTCGATAATTGTACTGTACCATTTCGTTCAATTCGTGTCACGTGTCACAGGCCCCCAAATCCACGAAATTTTCGTGTATGTCACGGTTCACTGAGGCCGACCACGAACTTGCCAAAGAAGTCACGCAATGGCGCGAGTTTGCCAAAAAAACACCAAAAATCCGATTTTTTTTTCTTCAGCGGTGCCTCGCCGTGCTCGTTGCCATGGTACTCACAGAACTATCATCAACCTGGTATATTTGACGTATTTGAGTCCCTGCGCTCACTACTAACACTCAACACATCACCGAAATCCGAGGCTGAATTATTTTGTGGCTGGTTGAAGAAGTAGGTATAGTGCTGCTGGCATATAGGTATAAAACCTTGCTAAAAACCCCATAAATCCTTACACTGCCACTGAAAAAACGAATTTTTTTCCGTGTCACGGTCGGTGATAGTCTCTTATAAACAGACGCTATAACATTATCAACTTGTACCTCATTTGTTATAGGTCGGTGAGGCCAATCCACGAAAACCAAAATTCGGTTTTCGGTAATAAGATACCGTGTGACACGGGCTCGCCGTTCCGTGCGTCGATAGCGTCCGCATTATCCAGGATGTCCCAAGACATAGCACCTCTTCCGTCGGCGTCGACTGTTCAATTCGGTGGACTAAGGATAGCGAACTTTTCTGATACACTGACCACCCCGACTGGCTCAAGGAGTCTGGATACCTGCTTCGACCCAGGTATCAAGAAGGCTGGGCCCCGCATTGGAAGCGACCATCGGACGCTCTTGACCAGGAAGACTTTGCGACATGGAGTGCAAGTCCGACGGTACGCGCGTAGCCACACTGAATGGTTTAGCAGCGTAACGGGATTATGGGTGCTACAGTCATCGCAGATGGCCCCTTTGTATTAATGAAGCGCCTCAAGACACCCAGCGAAGAGCTCGATATTGCTGTCTGGTTCTCAACGGAGCCACAACGATCCGATCCAGAAACTACTGTGTACCCATTCTTCAGGTCCTGACGGATCCAAAGGCAGCGGGGTGGGCCATAATTTTCATGCCCTTGCTTCGCAAGTTTGACAAACCTCGTTTTGACACGATTGGGAAGCTGTTACATTTTTCAACCAGATTTTCCAACTAAGATGGCGAAATAATAATTGCGTGTTCACGTATTGATTCTACTTCCAGGGGTACAATTCATGCACAAGAATAATGTTGCACATCGGTGATTATTTCTTTCTTTTCTTCCTTTTCTGCTCCTTTCCGACCCTACCAGTGATTGTACTTCCAATAACATCCTGATGGATGGCGCTTCGCTTTACCGTGTCCGTTCCATCCTGTAGCGCAAGATCGCAAACGGGCGAGTGCATGCGCGCATGACTCGCACCGACCATAATCGGAGTGTATCTTACAAAGATGTCAAGGAGAAGGGGTGGTGATTAATTTAAACTAGGGATTCGACAGGCACAGAGGTAGTACAATACACTAATAACAACCCAGACAGAGGTAAAGAGCAAAATATTACACAGAACCAGTCTCAACGCGAAGCGAACGTCCTCGTCATCGGAGTCGTGAGACACCCTTATGGTGCGATACATCCTATGACGGCCGCTGGACAGGCTGGACACGCCGCTATCAGGCGAAGATCCAGTCGTGTCTGACCCGTCGTCGGAGTAGGTCGGGGGCACAGTCAGGACGAGGCGGAATGCGTCCTTTCCATTCAGGTAGAAGCGATAAAGACGCTTCTCCCGGATGAAACCGAGCGACTCGTACAGCGACAGCGCAGCGCTGTTGTCGTATTCGGTCTCGAGGACGATCTGCGCTAATTAATACGCGCGCTGACAAGTAATAACAAGAAAACACACCTCTTCGACCCCGTCCTCCTTCATCGCGTCGAGAGAGTTCTTCACGAGTGCGCTAGCTATAATGCAAAGGGGGAAAAAAGAAATCGCACCAAAGGTGTTTTTCCATATCTATAAGACAACGGTGAGGATAGGCGAGGGAAACGGGAGAGGTGCTAACCTATGCCACGTTTACGCCAATCCTTGCTTACACTGAGCATCGCGATGTACCCTCGATTCGCTGACTCGCGGTGCATGCTTTGCTTGCACACGATCACTCCGATCGGGGTGGAAGTCGTCGGGTCGCTCGGGTACGCCTGTACGGAATCAAGATCGCGGAAGTTAAGCGGCGGATAGTACCCACGAGGAAGGAAAGATGCGGCCTATCATCGCGCTCAGAAGGTAAGATCTCACACGATTTCTTGAGACTCACCACTGGTGGAGGAAGTAACGAAATGTGTATATGACATAGGGTTCGCTGAGCTCGGATTGAACGAGATCCATGATGTACGGAAGGTCCTCTTCTCCACCATACTGTCGATAGATAACAGACATCTACGTTGGTTCGTCTACGTTTGCAACGCCTGCCGGACTTTAGGTAGAGGAAGATAAGATCGGAGAAGGGCAAGTGAAAAGGTCGTCGTGGTGGGAAAGACGCAAGAACGGAAAGGGAAACGTGGCAATTGTTGGGCTATTTATGGCGCCCCGTGATTGATCATTATCTTCGTACAGTAAGTCACCCGAACGGCCGAACTGAGCCGAAGGCGACATTGAGCATTGACACTGACAGTTCAACTTCAAAGAAAGTCGTGCGAGAAGCGGTTGGGACTTGATCTCTCAAGGCCAAGCATTCACACGGCTGGTTCTTCAATTTAGCAGGTATTTAAGTTAGCTATGATTTCCTCAAGTATCTTAATACACATAATGTCACGAGAAGCTCGATTTTATATATTGGATTAGGACTCGACAAAATCTACTCACTAATCTAATCTATCAAAGTGGAAATAATGTCCACAAAATTTCAAGTATCACCACACCTTCTGCCAGCCATGAAATGCAATAGAAAAGATGAGGAATAAATGATCTTGAAATGAGTGCCAAAACTACAGGTATCTGGCCGGTCGATATGTCTGTCGATACTTCAGATTTTGAATTAAGTTTAGAGGACAAATAATGAGAAGTAGGGATTCTCGTTTAAAGGTGTTGGAAACTCAATAAAAAATTCCAGGTTTTGGACACCCTTGAACACATCTGCAGACCATCGGCAGATGGGTTTAATGGTGTCCGAAACCTCAAGTATTGTATACCTTTAATGAGAATCCATATTTCACATTGAATCCTCCTCTAAACTTAATTCAAAGCTAAAGTATCGACACTGATAAAGCGATGCCTCATCCATCATGATGTTGTGGGACGTGCAATCCCTGTCGTTGATGTGAGAATAAGACACAGTCGATCGAAAACAACCTATCGATGTCCAACATCATTTTTGTGCATGAATAGAGCACCCTAAAACCAGTGGAATCATCATCGGCCGTACGAATTTGTGTCTTTTTTGTGAGTGAACTCACTTCGAATATCTGCCCGAAAAATGCGACGGCTTCCCTAATCGTATCGAAAGCGAGCCTTGTCGTATCGTCGAAGTAAGGGCATAACGATCAAGGCCACCCCGGTTCGTTTGGATCGGAGAGGACCTGAAGGATAGGTACACAACGGTTTGCGGGATCAGACCGTTGTGGTTCGGTTGAGAACCAGACAACAATATCCAGTTCTTTCGCTCGGGGTCTTTAGGCGCTTCATCACGACGACGGAGCCGTCTGCGATGACCGTAGCGTCCATATACTGTAACGCTGATACAATGGTTAGTTCCCTTTGGTAAACTCATCGTCACTTACTACCCACCACATCGCATAATCTTTATGGTTATAGCGCTGATGTCGTTAGTCCAAGAAGGAATCCAGCCTTCCTGATACCTGGGTCGAAGCAGATAGCCAGTCGCGTGGTTGCACACCAAAAAAGCTCGTTTCGTTCAGTTCGCCGATGAAGGACTCCGCCGTCTGAGGCGTAAGATTAAATGTCTGAGGGCATCCTTTAGGTCAAGAAGGGACAAGGGTGTGGCCACACATCGACACGCGGAGTGATGGGTCCGATTGTGTGGGTGTTTGGTTGATGGTGCTTATAGTGATATTCGTAGAAGGCAGCCAAGGATGCGGGGAGATGTCGACTACAGCAGCTCGCGCTAGAATGGGTGAATCATTGGATTCGGGGAGCAGACGGTACAGTTTTCCGCCGCTTACTTCCCGACCCATGGAAAGTCTGCTGCAACCACGGTTATTTATGTTGACCCGGAGGTGTAAATAAGCTGAGTTTGGAAGCCTCGTATTTCCTAGTTGGCAAATTAGACGGAACTTTGGCTCAAGCGGATATGACCGTGATCAAACGGCTCGTCTTGAACACTGGAATGGGGCGCTTGCAACTGAGGCGGTTGTCCGTGGATCCATGTGTAGTCATCCGAGAATGAGGAACTTGTCGCCAAAAGAAAGTCCAATCTCGCAGCTGCGAGAAGAACTGACCGAAAAATGAATACTCCATCATCACAGGATTCTAGTCTAGAAGCGGTATAACGATTATCGAGCTTTCGCGATCTATTAGTATCTGTGTCCTGAATTTCAGCATCCGCTCACCTCTAGCGAAATTCTATCGTAGCACGATATATAATTAAATAGACGATCTATAGCTTGGCTGCAGAGGGTTGCATCTTGATGTGCACCCCAGACGCGACCAGACGGTGCTTTGTGGCGTTCCAGATCTGTAAAGGCCCACTCTGTCAGAGACAACTCGAAAAGATAGTTCATTGTAATACACCCTCAGTTCTAGCGGACATGGCCCGAGCACCCACAGTCATCGTTGTATTCACGATGCGCAGTGTTTCGCCGCTAAGAGTTTTGAGGAAAAAGTCCATGGGCTTGAATTGACTCACAGTGTGGCCGGCGAGTGGTATACGATATTCAGTGATTGGAGACAGTATTGATCTCTGAGTTGAATGCCATCAGACACAGCGTGGAGCAACTACAAGGTAATCAGCGCATTTCCTCGAGATCCACAGCAACAAAAGACGCACACGTCAATGAGAAACGCGGAACATCCTCCGTGGACGTTTCCACCGCCGTTGAGCATCTCTGGAATTACGAATCACCAACCAAGCCAGCAAGCGAGTGCTCCGACGTACCCTCCGTCACGGTGAGTTCACAGACGACTCTCCCCTCCTTCTTGAGAGGCTCTTCTGCCTTGTCCACTGAGGCATGGGTGATAACCAACCCTCGGATTATGGAGTCTCCGAACCCGGGCTTCTCGAGACGATTCAGTCCGAATAGGGTGGAGAGGTCAGCGAAGCCCTCCTGCACGCGGGGTCGAGATTTCCAGGAATCGGCATGTGGTAAAAGTTGAGAACGTCCGGCTATATTTTTGACCGGACCGTATCCGACAAGACGGATCATGTGGCTGTGGTGATGCGTTGAAAGGCTTCTTAATTTTCAACCAACTTTCAAGCTTGCGATCCATGCCATCGGTATCGCTTAAAACTCGAATAAAATTATGCAATCGCTGATGATAACTTGTCCGTGGCCGCAAAGATTACCAGTCCAAAATATATCGATGGAAGGCATTTCGGGCGCAGTTTTCCTCTTCATTATGGACGCTCTGAATCCGAGTCCCTCTGGCCACTGGTGAACTATTACGACAAATCAAACCGAGAACCACGATGTGTGAGGTGATAATTCGTTTCGAAGAGATTGTGAGCAGGTTGAGTTTCCTGGAAACTTCGCTCTTGGATGCTGAACAGTACGACCATGTCGTCCTTTTTATCTCTAACCTTGCACGCAATTGGACCAGATGCATTGGCTATATTCTCCGAAGGATACCACTATCCAATCCATGCTGGCCGAGCGAACTGAATGGATTTCGGTATGGAGCAGCTTATTGTCCGCATTTTCGTTGTAATATGACAACCTGTAGTAAATTTAGTTGCGAGAAATAATGGCCTGCGGTAAAATTTGCGGCCCACTCGAGCCGCCGAGTCGCTGTAGCTTGATGCAAGTTCGCCGGGTCTCGGACCGGGGCCGGGACTCAACGTTCGCGTCCCGATTTGGAAATCGAACTTTACAGAACAGGGAAAACGAGGATACTTGGAGTCTAAAAAGCGAAGCGGAAATGCCCACCCCAGGTGAGCGCTAAGGATGGGCGCTAATGAAGGCCGAAGTTCTGGCCGGCATGTCCAAACCACAAATAGCGTGGCTGTGTGGGTTTGTCCTTGTTGAATTTCCTTCAGCAAAGGTTTACAGCCTTCAACTTCACCGCCTTGAGCATCTTTCCCTCCACCGTCACGGACAACCATACTGAGGAAGAATAGATCGATCCTCCAACGAACTGCGAACCTCCCCAATCAGACTAAGAATAAGGAAAACTTGAAGAAACGCCCAAAACCGCGACTCGAGTAGGCCAGGGCGATTCCAATCCTGCCTCGTTGCCACCGTCTTTGGGCGACTCGGATGCATCCTCGGGCGTTATTTTGGATCCTGCGACACCGCAGGAAGCGCAGGAACGTCAACTCGCACGTCTTTCCTGCCTCATTTCTCATGTTGTGCATAGAACCTTCTCTACCAGGATCCAGTTTCCGAGGGAATGGCCCTAGTGGAGGCTTTCTTACAGAGGCATGAACAACGAACCGACGTAGGTTTCCGCCCACCATCCGTATGATGGGAATGGCGACTATGTAGCGTTTGACAAGAAAAGCAGCAGTCCTCCGCAACGAGAATAATTGCACCTCCTTCTTTGCGGTTCTTGGCTCCCGCGAGGCCAAAACCGCGGTCATGCGTCTTGAAGTCACCCGTTCCCAGATTTTCCCCGATGCTGCTTAAGCTGTGCGTGCCATATTCTCGAGCGCATACAGCAGTCTGCCTGTACAAATGCTGAATTCCATATAACAAGCTGTACACGGGCAAGTCACCGTTCTTCGACCTCAAGCACGATGTCGAGGCCACGACGAAGGTGGTCGAAGGAGACCGGCCACTACAGCCCGAAAACATGACGGATAATCTGTTGGGAGGTGCATGGAGGAGAAAGCCTTTGATAGACTCACTATTGAAACGATTATCGTGCGTATGAAGGTGATTTTGGGGTGCAGTGGATGAAAGCCTAAACTAATACTAAGTATTACTGTACCGTAGGATTCTCAATTGTTCTTGATGTATCCCAATGGCCAAGCCATCCAATATTGCCATGGTTCGGAGGGGCGAAAACGAGATACGAAGTCACCAAGACGTCTGAGGAACGGCAGTGCGCCGAAGACGAGGCTTTTACAATCCATCAAGACGAAAACGAGCGCGTTGAAGTGCAAGAGACTAGAACGACTTTGATGTGGACCGGGAGCGAGGGCTTTTGAATTCTCAAGAATGGGGCTCAGACGGCTTTTGAGTCGTACTTGTTTGCTGTATGCCCGAGAATAAAAGCATCGCAGGAGTGCCGACTTGAACAAGGGGTTGGGATCCGAGAAGGATTTCGTATGGAAGTATGATCGATAGTGCTGGCTCAATATCGTGGCGGGGTGGTTGAAAACTCCAAAAGAAGGACTGAAACATGAGGTGGCGCGATGTGAGATGGAGACAGAGCTGAAGGAATCGTCGAATAAGTTAATTAAAATTGAGAGTGCGGTGCGGCGGCTCTCAGAGCGACATACAGACGCCATTCTGTTCGTGCGTGATACATACATGGAGAAATCCAAGGGTTGTCCCTACAACTTGGGTTTGGAGGGCCGCATCTTAATATGCACGCCAGAGGCCACCAAGCGGTGTTTTGTGGCACTCCAAATCTGTTATTTAGACCGATTCAGCGTCTGTGCATGAGAGGATACCGATCCTTGCCTCAGTTCGGGGCGGACAGTGGCGCTGCGCACAACTGTAATGGTGGTAATTACTATGCGCAGTGTTTCGCCGCTGAAGATGAATGCCTGGTGAGAATTGTTTTGCCACCTGCACGACTTACAGTGTAAGCCGGAGAATGATATACGATGTTCAGGGATGCGAGACGTGCATTCCACGCTGGTATACCATCAAGCACAGCGAAGAGCACCTGGGCCATGCGATTATCAGCGCATTTTATTCCTGCGGCGACGAATTGACGCACTGTCGATGAGAAGAGCCGAGCAGCCCCCGTGATATTTCCGCCGCCGTTGAGCATCTCTGGGGACAAATCGTCGCCTCAGCAAATCTGGCTGGCTCCGGACGCACCCTCTGTGACGACGAGCTCGCAGACTACCCGTCCTTCTTCTTCGTAGGATCCTCCGAATTATTTTGCACTGATGCATGGGTGACGAGCAGCTGGCTCGACGATGAGTCTCCGAATCCGGACTTCACTGCGTTGGATTCAATGCCTAAGACATGGGAGAAGGAGAGCGAATCCTTGACGTCGCTGTCGATGTCTTGGGCGAAGCGCATGGCTGAAGGGGACAGAGTTACCGCGGAAAGCGTGGGAAGGTGCGCGCCAAAAAACTTGATGATAAGCGGTGTTTCTCGCTTCTCAGTATACTAGATCCTTGCTGGTCGTTTCCTTGTTCGTCACCGACGATTCAGGCCATGTTCTCTGCTCCATACCCCCCCTACGATCCCACAGATCCAACAGGATTCTCGTGAGGTCTGGTCTCATCGATTCGGACATCATAACTCAACCTTGGTCACCTACAGGTACACCACTGTCGTCCACCGATGGCCCGTCTCATCAACAGGGTGGACAGGCTCCAACCGTGCATAGGGCTCGTTTGCTTATTTGGAGTGCCATTCTAGGGTAATCGACAGGATGCATCGGCTAAGCCACGAAGCTGTTCTCGAGATGAATGCCACCGAAGTCGAGGCGGAGAAGGAGCCGTTGAAGTTGCGGATAGATGAGGCTAGGGGGATCATAGAAAAGGTCGGCGGCTCGCCAACGACCTACGTCTTCGCGACTCGGTGCTCACTAGGTGTTCAATCTCGCTTGCAGATCAGCAAGTTGAAGTACGAGATGGGGAGGAACTATGTTATGGAGTAGGCGTTGTGCTCGTTGTCTTTCCTTTCTGCGAACTGACATGATATATGTACTAGACCCATTCCTTCCGATGGAGAACCGGCTGAGACGTACAACTCCGAACTAGAACACCTGGCCGAAGAGGCAAAGAATACTTGGTTTACTGCCCCTTGGCTTTTTGCAGAGTGAGCTCGTCGTGAGTTCACGCAGAGTGTTCACCTAATCTTCGTCTAGATGCTACTTGTCCGTCGTCCTGTCTAAATACCGGTTCCTGTATCTAATAATCAGGCTAGGTATAGACTTCTTCGCTCATACTTCGTCCAAACGACGCAATGGTCCTCGTTTGATCCATTCGCGTCCCAGAAAGCCGAGACTTTCAAGCAATCGGGGAAAGCCATCTACCGTACGTCTTTTTGCGAATTGAAATTTCCATTGAACCACATGGAATGCCGCAGAAATCGCGACAACCATGCACCAACTTCAGGAAGAGCATGCAAAGCTAGAATCAGACTCTGACAAACTCGGCGTCTTGTTCAAAGAGATGATACAGATGTGTCTATGGTTGATATTCGTATTTAAACCTCCTAAGCCGTGTGCTGAGTGTGGCGGATTTGAAGGGGAAACGCGACAGATCTGTCTCTGTTGACTCATATGTCGTCGTCCGACATCGAAATCTACAAACTGTGGGCAAGGACGCGCAAAACCGCCCGGGCAGAATTTATCCTGCGAGACGACCAGGAGAAAGTCTGGAGCCACGTGGTATCGCTGTCCGGCGGAAGGGTTGATTTTGTGCTCGACAACGGTAAGAATCGAACCCTCGTTCTGTCTTCTCTGTGACGAGCCTTCGCACCTATAGCCGGCTTCGAGGTCCCGAACTTTCTTTCGCGATCTGATATTTTTTTTGAACATGAGTATAGCTGTTCACTGACCTGGTGTTTGCGGACTTCCTCGTCACATACACGCCTCACGCCTCGACTGTTGTTTTCCAGTACGTTCTGTTCATGTTTCCCCCGCCCTCTCTGAATTTTCCCAGCCCGAAATTGATCCCTTGGTTCGTCTCTGATGTATATAAAATTTCTTTCTCCCGGTGTTTTCTCGCGCCTCATGTTCTGGAGGTGACGCCGGGAGACTTCACCGACACAATCCACTCCCTGCTGGATCCCGCATTTCTTCCCCCTCCGCCGGGAATGGATTTCGAACACCTCCAATCCATGATCAAGCGCTGGGAACGATACGTAGCTGAGGGTGTATTTGCGCTGTCGGTGCCGGCGACCACCCCTTTGGGCGGCGGTGGTTCAGATGGAGCTGCTGAATCAGCACAATTTTGGACGTCTCCGGCGCCGTACTGGGATATGCAGCGCCGTGCTCCTGGCCTTGGGATGCTCTCAGGGCCAGCAATCTCGTTATTTTCAAGGTAAGTTATTCATATCCCTGATCGTCGCCGCGAAGTCTGATTTTTATTCGCCACGTTTCCCAGGGTGATTTAAAGTGCGTTGTGTTGCATGCAGTTCGAGATGCAACTATTTCTATAGGTTGCTAAACGCATCCTAATCATTTAGTTATCGCAAGTGCGTAGATTCGCACTTCGAAACTAAATTAACAACTTCCTCATTCCGCGCTCATAGGCTTACGGGTGACGTGCAATGGCCGGCGTGGACCCCGTTTTCGACGGCCCTGGGACCTCTTGCGGGATCCTTCCCCCTGCTGAGCTTGCGAACGAACAAGGCCGATGTGGTCGTTGGAGTCGAGCGAGAGATCGCGGAGAAGCTCGATGGAAGCGGATCGAAGTGGAGGGTTGACGGCAGGTAAGACCTCAGGCGGCCGTTTACACTCCATGTTGACGATCTGTTGCAAGATACGCGCTCATCTCGTTCCTTGAGGCCAATAAAAGAGTAAAGCTATGTGAAGCTGATGTTACATACATTCATTCCGACCTTCCCAGCCATTTCACAAGCAGTGAGGTTGATTTCGTCAATTCTGAGGGAATTTGACCGCAGTTGGTTCGACACTGGTGACACTGCCCATTTCAAGTTTTAATTGTTATGCACTGGAGCGTTGGTGAGAATGGATTTCTTTGACCGGCCGATTCTGCTTGATATAAGGAGACATCAAGTAAAGCAGTATTTATTAGGCTGGACGACCAATGGAACTGCTTTTGAACATTTCCGAGTTCTATATTTGGCTCCGCGGCAGCCGGTCTTGGCACGGGATAACATATGCCGCAAGCGTCGTTACCCGATCACCTTCTTTTCATATTCACCTTGATTGCAAGCGATTTTCGTTAGTTTTCGTTGCGGGCCGAGTCACCCGAGTGCGATCACCCGGGGATACAGTGTCTTCTGGGCACGCCTTGGCCTGCCTTGGCCTACCTCGATCTTTCTTGGCCACCCTGGAATCCAAGGATATCCCCAACTTTGAGCGGCAAACCCTTCCAAAGTCATCCAAGCTGATTATTGTATTGATTTCGTTGGCTAAGTGAGGTAGGACCACGGAGACAATGGCCAACTTACTCGGGATTGTGAGAGAGAAGGCGAAGATCATCCATGGGGTGACGGTAACCATCCGGGTCCCCGCTTGCTGCCAGGTTATATATCCCCTTGCTGGTTGGGGGGCACGGTCTTGCTCGTCACTTCCACTGGTTGAGTTCTGTGCACTCACTGAGTCACTCTTTCCGTGGCTGGTTCCCTCTTTTCTTCTGACGGCAGGATCGTCTTCAACTTGCTTCAATGGTTAATCAGGAGACTAGGGAATGGTTCAAGCATGTCCTCTGGATCTCCAGAGTCAAGCTTATCGTGAGACTGCTTCCCTCCGCACTGGCCACATCTAACTTTGCGAGCAGTATGCGAGAATCACTCTCACTCGCTACAACCACTCTTTACTTCTTTCTTGCTCTTTTGAGCTGCATCACTCTGGTCGGATTGCAAACGGGCACCTACTTGAATAATACAGAAGGCGCATATGCAGTTTCTAAGTTCCTTCATGAGGTACCGAGCATATTTCATCCCAGCGTGCAGAGCTGACCCCAACCTAGTCCAATGTCACCTCTACAACCTTTGGCATGTCTTTTCTGCAGGATGGGGATGTTGTCGTACGTTAAGCGATTTTTGCTAGCCATTCGCCGTTCATTTCGGTTGCTAGCTGTGCCAAAACCTCCCCGGACAAGATGGGGCCAACTGCATCACTCTTGTGAAACGTGCTCATTCGCACATGCATGTCCGTCCAAAGCCACTTCTGGCCATTTCTTTTTGACAAGCATCGATAGGTCCGGGACACAATGCTCGAGAGGGAAGATGGCCCCAAGGACGTGCAGCAATGTGCCCTGTCCTTGATGTGGCTTGAAGACGTGTGAGCGCGATCATCCCTGTTCCAATTCGCCTCGCTGATTCTTTACCAGTCTGTCCGATGCAGTAAGCACTGTATCTTAGCACTGGTACCATTCAAAATTAATGTAATACGCAGCGTCGCGAGGATCTTGGCACTCTGGTTTACCAGATCTGGCTCATGACGTTGTCCGTGATGACGGTGTGTCTCCTTTCAAAAGGATATAGGGCCCCTCTAACGAGCCAGTAGTTGCTGAACGAGAGCCTCCCGCATCTTTTCGCAGGCTTGGCCGCTCGTGTTCTCGCTACCGCTTGGGCGAGCTTCCGCGTCAAAGGAAACGCGAATCTATATGAAACCTACTTGCATGTCATCGATGCGGGGAAATGCGACGGTTCTGACCGGCTTGGAAGCTGGTGGGACCAAACCACGAGTCATGGTGTTCGTTCCCTTGCTTGATTCATGCCTATATTCTTACGTCTGAATAGGTCACCGGCTTGGTTGCGAACACTGTGAATCTGGTCCTGATAGCCGCGTTGACCTATAAGCTCTTCACCGTGCGCTCATTACATGCTCTATTCTCTTCTCATAGAATTAATGAACGCTTTAGGTGTATGCGTCCCAAACGTTCAGCAGGGTAGGCGCATCGACAGAGGTCAATCGCATATACAAGGTACTTCCGCCATTCCTACGCATCTGACTCGCCTCCTGACGTCCCGTGTAATAGCTCGTACTTTCTCTCTCAGTCATCCTGCAACTTGCCGGTTTCTTCATCCTTGGACAGGCGGTGAATTGCAGATTCTTATGTTATGCGTGGGACACTACTGACACCTCTCAGGCCTTGTGGATCGACAAGATCTCCTTCGGCGCCGTTCGTCAAATGGCCGAACATTTCTTTGTCTATCTAGCTGAACTCGTCGTCACTGCGGTGGTGCGTGGATCCACAGTTCCATGGTTATTTTGTCGCTAAGCCCACGCAGCTTGTGATCCCGTGGCTGATCCTGGGCTGGATTAGCGTCCGGAGGGAGTCGAAACTCCTCTTTCTACTCTTCTCCGTCATTTCCATGATTCTCTTCGCGATGTCGACGGCACTATTTTTTAGCCCTCGTGCGTCACTTGATTCGAAGCAACTTGCTGCACCGTACTGACCAGTATATTGTGATAGTTAATCGATTCGTGATTAAAGAGTGGTCATTCTACGCCACCATGTCTATCAGTGAGTGGAAGAAACGAGAGCTCGACACAAACGTCCCTGATCTGTCCCCCTCCTTGAAGCTGCGTATATGCTTCTGATTGCGACCTTTGTCCTGGCCGTTGTTTGCAGACTACAGTTTGGCAAGGTTTGTGGTTTCTGATATGCCATTCTAGCAAGCAATTCTGAAAGACGTTCGCATCTTATCTGCAGGGGCTCGCGCACTTCCGTACGTTGATTGTCTGTCTCACCGAAGCGGCCGCCGCTTATTTATTCCTTTTCATTCAGTGCGCGTGACAGAGGACCTGGAGGGCATGGACTTCACCCCCGTCCTTTTCTACAAAGTATTCCCTTCAATCGCGCCTAGCATTGACAACTCATTCATATTTTTTCAGGGAGACGATACGGCGTCGTATATCGAGGACGACAGCAAATCCCAGTTCGACCCGGAGAAGACTATCTTGGGCGTTTCGAGCCCGAGGGACGCAAAGACGCCGCAGCAGCCCGAGCCCGCCGCGCACGGCCGTAAGCCCAGCGCCATATCTATGTTCTTCGCGCAAGAAAGCGCGGGCCAGTCGCCAGCGGACACCATCAAACTGTCGAGCACCCCGGCGCTGTTCCAGAACGCGGCGACGGGGCAGCGGGTGTCAATGTCGCCCATTGTCGTGCAGCCTGTTGTGCGCGTGTCGAGCAAAACGCGCGGCAACAGCAAGGCGCCCTCGCCCTCATCAATCAGGCCCCCGAACATCGATGTCGGCGCTGCCCTGGCGCGACAGGATTCGTACGTGCTGCCGGCGATTTCTGTGTCACCCATGTCGTATAAGCACACCCGCGCCGAGTCCGTTGATGAGCGCGAGCGGCCGAGTCGGGACCGGTCGACAGCACCCGCCGAGCCTGCACAGGCTGCGGTAAGGTCGAGATCGGTGCCGAGACAGAGAGGCCCTGGGCTTCCGAGGCGCCCGAGCGATGGCAAGTCCAAGCAGGCCGGGAACTATTTCTAAGGTAATTTTAGCTGTTTACACGGCTCAGCTCTAGTCTGACCACAAATCCTTACAGAACTTTTGAGGTTGTGTAGACAGCCGATTGCCTCGTTTTGCTACTACGGATGTTTAGAGAACATAGCTTATTGTGAAAGTGTACAACAGAAACGAAATCGCGGGACGGCGAGGGCTGTCGTATGCCAGCGTGTCTGGGGAGGGAACGAAACAAGCGGTGACGCCGACGCAGGTTACAAGCGGCATTCAAGCCGACAACTTCCGAGCTGAGTTTGGCGTCTTTCGTGGGATCCCCTCTTGAGGTAGAATACTACTATTGTGATTTCTAAAGAACGTAGCTGATCGTTAAAATATTGTACAACAAGAAGAGTCCAAAACGAGCTAAGCTCGAGTCCCGAAGAAAGAAAGAAAGATATGTAGTTCGGATGATCATCGAGATCAGAAGCGCCCGGGCGTGATATAAGGCTTCTCGTAGGATGGTGGCGGGCCCCGTACGGGTGTAGGTATCCGGGACTCATCGCTGCGCATAGTCTCGCCGCCGGACAGCATGCCAGAGTGGAAGGTGGCCAGCGGGAAGTCCAGCTCGTCATAAGCATAGAAATCTTTCGACTTCTCGCCCGATTTTTCGACGTCGCTGTTGTGGAAGACTTCGGGCGTGAAGTTCAGGTCGGCGAGCGCATCCTCTGCGTTGACTGCAATGTACTCTTTAGTAAACGAAACTGGTGGGAAGGCTGAGAGGGACGAACGATATTCTGTAAGGCCCTTATCGAAATTCCTCCAGCAGATCGTGCCTAATGCCATGCTCGCACTATGGGAGAATTAGAACAAGTCGTGGGAGAGCCAGGGGTGAACAACTAACAAGATGAGAATGAAGGACGCTACGGTGAAGCAGCCCAAGTACGGCCACTGCACGAACGACCTGCCAAACGCGCATGAGGTGCCGCCTGCAAACAGAAAATATTCGACTCACCAGCGGTAGACTATCGAATAGAACATGATGGCCCAGCCACTGATAAAGAAGAAGCCGACAGCGAGGAAAGATATTATCAATCCCTTTCGTTCGCGCCGGACGCCGTACCAGCCCTGTCATGGACCGTTAGTCTAATGTAGGTAGCGGGCAACCACAGCGAGCGTACCAAGGCGATCCATGGGATAACGAGGACAGTCGTTGCAATGACCAAAGCGTTGTATATCGGCGTGTGTTCCGAGATCAGGCTGATGGCGGTCCTGCTGAGGACATCGGCCCAGAGACTTTAAAACGATAAGAACGGATGTACGGTTAGCATGAAGGAGGCGAGACGTGCCTGGTTGAGACGACGAGCACGAAGACTTCTAGCTGCAGAACCGCTTGGACCGCCATGAAAAACTGGAGTGCGAAAGGAGATGAGGAGCGAGATGAGCCGCAGGTGTGGAAACCGACCTTGTAGATACGGATAACGTGTGCAGGCGCCCCAACACGCTTGAATGACTGTGCCTTAAAGACCTGGAAACACAGTGTCAAAATATAAGTCGTGGCACACCCGCAGTCCCGTACCTTCAAAATATTCCAAGACAGTAAACCGGCCAAGAACAATCCGGTAAAGCTCAGAATGGCGTCGGCGATCTGGGGATCGTATGAGGATTGATGCTGAAAAGTGGGCGAATCAACTCACACAGTACGCATGGCGTGTCGTGAGATATGTGGGGAACAGCTCTACCCCGCACGGCGTCCCAGGCGCTGAACTATCTCCCGGAAGATACCTGCTTGTTTTTTCGTTCGGTAGATGACGATATATCCAGACCAGGCGGTGATGAGGAAGCGAGATGCAAGCGCAGTGATCCTGCAGGCATTTTAGCTGTTGCAGCTTGAAAGAAGGAGGGATAATCACATGTGCGGAATAGACCCTCGAGAGACAGCGAAGACAGAAACACCCAAAAGCCAGAATTGGAAGAATATGAATGTCATATCCTCGCGGACCGAGTTTTGAAGACTGGAAATCCAATCAGAACCGAAAACGGGAGAAAACAAAGGGACCTACACTTGTTGTGGGTACACCAGAATCTGCGCGCATTGGTGGCTGAGGAACACAGACGGGGCAGCGTTGGTTTCGATTGTGACACCAGTGGACTGGTTGGTACTATCACGGCTAGTAGAGATCGAGAATCCCTGGGTGTAGCCTTCAAGGATCTGAGAACAATTGTCAGATGTCGCGGAGGCTAGGAGAGGCCCACGTACGGAAGTTGATGCAATGGTGTCCTACGTCGACATATCAGAAACGCAGAAAGTACCAAAAAAAGAACAGAAGGCGCACCAATTCCACCGCGTCTGGGTCATCATTCACGTCGACACCGGACTGAAAGACAACTGCACAAGGGTCCTGCGCCTGGCCATGTGGGATGTCGGTGCACATGCGGAGGGTCCAATGATTACTTGACCCCTCAAGGTAGGTCATATTTCCTAACGGAATCCGTGATGCGTGCACGATTTCGTTTACAACCCCCACAAACTCCGTGTCGATGGAATAGAGTAAAGACTGGACGATGCCCTGGGCAAAGCAGTGGACGAGAGAGAAAACAAAGAAGGCCACAGTGACCCGATCTGAAAGTCCGTCAGAAAAATGGTGTGTGCAAGCAAACTAATAACGCACTGAGAGTAATAGCGGCATACTAGATGGGCTGTTAGCTCATCAGTAACAGGAGAGAGAACAGGACTTGCCGCCGACTTGAATACCGCCGATAGCTTGGAGAACATCGTGGTGGAAGCTCAGCAACGAGTCGAAAGTCAAAGAAACGAAAGAACGACAACAAAGAGGGATAAAAAATAAAACAAAGGATCCAGCACCGATACACCCAACCTGAGGCGTACGTCGGAGGCTCTTCGGGAGATGGTGGGAGGGAAAGGAAGAACCGTGCGTTGCTCAGCAGTCTAATCCTGGCAGCAATCTAATTCGTCAGTCCAATACCCGAGTTGTGGGTCTGATACTGCTCAAGAGAGCTGGGACAGCGTCAATCCATATATGCCATCTGTTGAGCGGGAGACACGGAGCTGGGCAGTTTGTTGATGCTAAGAGGAATCCGCAGATGAGAACGCACAGCAGACCCGAAGCTATGGACGAGAAAATAAAACTTTAAGCAAGGATCAACGTTCGATCAACATCCGGATCGGATGGAAGGACGAGTGCACCGTACGGAGATATCCAGGACGTACAAACCGCGGATCCCACAAGATCCCCCACGAGCTCAGCAGCATTCAGCCATCTTTTGTCGACGAACGTGCAGGGACGCGACTCACTCCAATATTAATGAGTGCGCCGGGAAAATCACAGAAGAATGATTATTCCTCCCACATCTCAAAAGAAGACACGGCCTTCGCTCATCGAGAGACTTCTGATGTGCTCCTTCCGTTGATCTGTTGCACTTCCGGTCAGATATGGATAGCCGGAATACCACCGTTTTGTGTTTTCAGTCGCATCGCCCACCGAGCGGATAAAAACACAAAATATTATATCGCAGCAGACCTACGTACTATCGTACCTAGTAAAAGTAGCGTAGCGATGGCTGGACGGCGTGTGTATCATAGGAAATATCGCGTACATACATACATGATCGTGAGGTGGTGGTCTGGCTAATGATACGTGTGATGGATGGGTGGCGGGTGCGTCTGTCTGTCTGTCTGTCTGGAATGATGATACGAGTCCGAGTCCAAAGCCTCCAAAGCGGAGAAATTATTGGTGGCGGGCGTGAATGTACTGTACCGTGGATCGTGGATGAAAGAGTCGGGAAAGTCGTGGGTCGTGGGTATGGCATGAGCGTCGTAACGTCGTGGATCATCGGAATCATCTAGGCGGGCTGGTGGCCTTCGACTTGCCCGCGGCCGCGTTCTGCTTGACCTTCGAAAGCGGCGACGACAGGACGCTCAGCGGCGACTGGTGCGTGCCCGGCCGACTCGGGCGAACTACACAAGTCTCTTAGCGAGGGAATCAGGACAAAGGAAACAAAGGCTTACCGCCGCAGTCCCGCGGCGCAATCTCCCCGCACTTGATATGCGCGCTGTAACCGAACGTCAGTCAAGAGGCGACCGGACGAAGAGAACACTTGCCGCAACCCGCAATCATCACACTCCAGCACGGGTTTCCACCCCAGCCTCTTCGCGCAGATGTCGCACTTGGCAACGAGGAGACCACTGGAGAAGAACAAGTCCAGCGGATTCCACCCGGCGGTGGTCTCGCCGTTGCCGCTACTGCCCGTAGGCGAGACGGCCCCGTTGGACCCGGTCTTCCGAGGCTTCGCACCGGGCTTAAGGAGGGAGAACCGATGCACGAGCGGGGCGGTGTAGTTGCCGTGGAGAGAGCGGATGGTAGAGCCGCCTTCGGTCGCGTACGTCGTGGAGATGGCGGAAACCGAGTGCGCGGTGTGGTACGAGTCAAGAGAGGCGATCGAGAAGATGGAGCCGTGGAGGGGGTCACCCTCGGATTCCGACAGAGATCGGCCTCTCGCAGCAGCAGGGGAAGCTTCAGCAGCTGCCTCCTTAGCATCGGGTGTATCGCCGGGGGGTGACGCCGCAGCGCCGCGCACAGTGAGTATGGACGACAAGGACGGGAGCTGGCTACCCGAGCCCTGGGTGGGGTGGGCGCGAATGACCGTGGTGCTGTAGTCCGAGAACGTCGACGACGTGACGTTGCTATCCAAGAGGGGCTGGTGACCGTTCGTCTCCTCGCTCCAGTCGCTATTCCCCACACCGACGCTCGACAGCCCCATCACAGCCTCCATCAGCTCATCATCGCTGTCATCCGTGTCGGTATTGCTCGAATTGTGCGAGCTGCCCCGGATATCCTTCCCGACCCCGAGCCCAAAGCTCGGGATTCTGGGGTTGGGGCCGGGGCGCCGGTTAGCCGTCATGAGCCTGACGCTGCCGACATGGAGGTCGTCGCCCTCGGCGGGTCGCGCAAGGACCTCGGCCTCGATGACCCGAAGGCGCTCGAGGACATCTCTGGTACTCGGGCGCGCTGCCGGTTCTGTGGCAAGACAGTCAATGGCAAGAGCCAAGAACTCCGGCGGGCAGCCTGGATTCGCTAGTTTGTGCACCTCCGCGGGGTCGATGCCGAACGTGGGGGCGGTCCGCTTGAAATGGTCGTCGTCCGCCAGCTTGCGGGCCGCGATCTCGCAGAAGATGATACCGAGGGAGAAGATGTCGGTGGGAAGGTCGAATTCGTCGCCGAGCAGGATCTCCGGTGACATGTACGAATCCGTGCCGCAGAACGTGAGCCGCTTCGACTCCTCGTCGTTTCGAGCGGCGATGCGGGCGAACCCGAAGTCGGTGAGCTTAAGCCGCCCGTTAGAAGTAACAAGGAGATTCTCTCCTTTGAGATCGCGATGGATGCACTTGCGGGCATGCAAATATGCGAGAGCGCGCGCAATGTCGGTGGCAAAGGAGAGGCGAAGGCGCCACGGGAATGGCTTGGATTTGTCGTGGATATATACGCGCAGATTTCCATTCTCAATGAACTCTGAAACGATGAATATGCGATTATCTGGCTCGGGTGCACGGGAGAGACCCTGAGAAGAATTAAAACGGTGAATGATTCCAGAATGAATCTTACGATGTATAGACAGCAATTGGGATGTCTGGTCTCCTTCATGAGCCGCCATTCCCGCTCAAAGTATTTGGCGACGTCGTATTCTGTCGACGGAAGAACCTCTTTGATGGCGACTTCGATTCCAAGGTATGTGGCTTCGCAGCTATGTAAGCCGGCGATCCGTTGAAAAATTGTAAATTCACCTTTATACACATTCCCGAACGAACCCGCGCCAAGTTTCTTCCAATCGCCTTTGATGTCCTGGAAGAGTGGTCAGTATCGGACGACCCGAGTCCAGACTGAGAAAAATAACAGAAATAGCGATCCCGGTGGCGGAAGGGTTTGGAGCACGATCACAATCCATAGCGAACGAAATATGTCTCAGAAGGATCCCTTGGACCTTCAGTGAGACAAAGCCCCGAGGAACCACGATCCCAGATACGGCCTAGACCACCGCGGTGATGCATCGTTCTCTTTGCCTTCGAGCGCAACCCGCCATGCGAGCGCGACCGAAATGGTGTCTCAGAAAGGATCCACTGGACCCCTTGGGCTGAGACAAATCGCGAGACACAGCAATCCCGGAGGTCTTGGAGCTCCAACCCGATCGCAATCCATGGGCGCGACTGAATTGAAGGATCCGTTGGGCCCGTAGTGAGACAAATCCCGACGCATAGCGATCCCAGGTTTTGGAGACACGACCCAGTACCCGGATGTTCCATTTAGGGATCACTGGGGTTATACATCGTGCTCCCTTCCTTCGGCCACAACCCGCCAGGCGAGCGCGACAGAATAATGTCTCAGAAGGATCCAGTGGACCCCTCAGACTGAGACAAATCCCGGGGAATGGCGATCCCGCAGTAAAAGGGTGAAGAACGCACTAACCGCATAGGGGATTACATCGAAGGCGTCCGAGTGCATTGGAAGGCGGTAAGCAGCGGGTTGACGAGCTGGAGATGCCTAGGAAGAGAGAACAAGAGGCCCGCAGCGATGGCGATGGCGGCGAGAACGTCGTCGCTTGAAACAGGAATTATGCCCGAATTAGTCATATGTCAATGCAAGGACAAGCCGATCGACACCGCCCCTGAGTTACAATGTGAAGCGACGTTACTTGTGCAGGTAGTTAAACAGAATCATAACTCCGGCTATTCCAATACCCGTAAGGGCTATAACTTGCGCCCGTTGCGCGCGCTGTCCCTGGAGCACCAGAATCTCCTCCAAACGACGAAAGCCGTCTCGTATTTGAAGCGAGAGATCTCCGAGTCCTTGCGCAAATCAGCTCGAAAAGATGTACATAGATTAATATGCAAGTCATACCTTGAGGTTGGCCGGTGGGGGTGTGGTGGGACACTTTGGAGGCTGTCGAAAATCAGTCAGGGACAATTGAGAGATACCAATAAAGGCCGCACTCTGCTTATTGACGGGTTTGTTCTTTAGTTTGCTCGTATGTGTAAATAAGTGAGGTGCGATGCCCGGCAGCGGCAGAGGTTTCTGGTTTGGAGTTGGGGCTGCAGTCATGGTTGAGAACGAGGAGTATTTCAATTTGTTAGTCACGAAATGATCCTGCATGTTTCATGTGTTCATTCCAACAACAACAACACGCCGGCGGCCCTAGCTGCCCGTACGGTCCTCTGCCCCGTTCTGTTTACCATCTATGCTTGATTTCATGGCAGCTACTAGAACGACCGCCGAGACTAAGTTGGATGCTCGTGTCCATTTTGTCAACCGCAATCGCGGCACACATCCTCACCGGTTCTCCTACGCATATTTCGTTCTCAGCCCTCTAATTTCATCGCCCATCTCTAGAGCACGCTTGCCCTCGAGCCATAACATAGCCTCTGAAAAATATTTCGTTACTCTCAGGTGCGCTAATTCGAGGACAATCCAACCAACCTTTATATGTCTTCGGCACAATTTGGCGCCGTGGAACCGAGGACGCCGAATCATCGCGACACCAGGTGAAGCGGAACTCGTTCGTGGTGCTTTCGTTTCCCGTCTGGACGTCGACGACGTTCGCTGTGACGGCGACGTGCTGTAAAAGGTAAAAGTGTTCAAAAGAGATGAATCATGTTGATACGGGGGCGCTGAACCAACCACGATCATGGGAAACTCGGCCGACGAGGTCGAGTGCAGGACATATGAGGTCAGTCTGAGGATGGAGCCGATTGGAACGGGTTGCGCGAAAGCGATGCCGTCCAGGGAGAGAAATCGAACATGCCCGCCACGCATGAATAGACTCGAGTTTGAGAATCCCAGCTGAGATCGCATGCGTTAATGCTGGAAGTTGTATATGAATGAATGAATAACGACCCACCTCGTAGGCTAATCGCATCAAGTATCCGCCAAATATTTTCTGGTGAACGCTTCAACCAATCATCAGTTTAATCAAAGGTATAGTCCAGGGCCCTCTTACTTGCGTTCTTGAGGGAACATCAGCATTGTTTTCTCCACCTTCGTATCCCCCAGCCACACACGCTCATCACTTTCCCTCGGGCTGCCCAAGTCCTTGGCATCTTGGCCGTATTTAAGGTAGAACGAATGGAGGGCTTCAGCCTCGGCTGAGCTCGGGGGAACACGCGAAAGCGAGCGAAGCGCCTGCGATTGTCGGCGTTTCTTCATATCTACCGAGCGTGAATTAGTAATATGCGACATGCGATGCTGGAGGCGACCAACCCTCGCCCATGGAACGTAACGACTCCTCTTCGGTCGTAGATATAATGAGGGGATGGACATTTCGCGCGTGATGGGTAAGTGCGTCGCGGCAAACCATCGAAAAGCGACCTTGAAATGGGTCAGACATCTTGAGATCCCAAGACCGAGGCGATGAATTCTCACCCAGCAAAACAGTCTCTTCTTCTAAGTCCATGCCGATTGTCTCCATCTTGACGGCGACCTCCATGGACGATTTTCCGGTGTATATTACCTGTCCGCTCAAACGCAAGTCGCGCGAAGGATCGAGAGGAGACAACATATCCAGACTGAACATCCACGAGTTAGTTCAATGAGTTCGAGGGGCTGGGGCTGACTGCAACCGGTCAACAGAAGCTGTGACGATATAAAATCCTCTATCCTCAATTTTTCCGAGACTATCGACTCCCGGACCGAGCATGTGTTTGTATGAAATCGAACCTGCAAGAGAGTCGAGGTGTTCCATCAACCTTCGAACAAGATCAGCGAGTGAGGCCGAGAGACAGAAAGACAGCGTTACTTTCCGGTACGTATACCACCGTGCACATTCGTATATTGCTCGAGGAGTTTGGGGGAGGATCCAAACGGCAGGACGAGTTCGCAGTATGAATCGTGCATGTTGCGAGGAGTCAGCTGATCGCTCCGAGGTAGAGTTTTGTTCGAGTGCGGTGACTTGGATGATACTGTATGAGCATCGTGCAGGATAGCTTCGGTCCATAACTCTGGCACGCGTATTGGAAAAACACTGCTCGGACGGAAATTAACTTTGCGAACCGCAGGAGTGTCTGGAAAGACTGACGTGTTATAGGTCGGATCAGCCCTCATTTCTGTTTAAATCAGTATTCGACGTCGTTCAGAACATCCGTCTGCTCACTAACGGCCTTCAGAAGGCGGTCCATTGAGTTGACATCCTGAGTCTCTTTTGCAACAGAATTCGGCTGCAGGGGTGCCATATCCATCCAGGTGGTGCACGAGGAGAAACCTCGTGGATTACAAGGACGAGCATAGACGCGACTCAGACCTGCCCTCCGGAGAGCGGAATGCATCTGGAGAAAGAACGGTCCGGATCTCGCCCCGACTGCCGATCTCAAACTTTCGCATGTACTGCCACTCAGAAGTTCGGCAATTTCCGAAAACAAGTTTTGTTCGAATGCAAGCATATCGAAGCTTTAAAATGCGTGGTGCCGCTGCAATGTTTATCTGTTCTACTCGGTAGTTCAAAATCTATTCTGCCCACCAAACTGCGTCAGAGTCACTGGGGTCTGGTTCGGGAATGTACTCTGACGGTGCGGGAGACTGGGTGGCGAGCCACGACACAAAATTTTGCGCCATATCTCGTGCTACTTCTTGGGCGGTCGGTCGTGTCGCGGGGTCCTGCGCCCAGAATTTATTTATATATTGCCAAAGTATGCCCGACATTTCGTGTTCGCTTGAAGGCTGATCAGGTCGGTTGCCGTCGATAACCCTGAGCATTGCCGCAGTTTCGGACAAATTGGCAAACGGGGGGTCGACCAGTATACAGCTGACTGGAATCAGAACGAATGAAGGATGATTGAGACAACAACGAATTTACTTCCAAGCAAACACACCCAAATGCGTAAACGTCCGTGGCTGGCGTTCGAGCAAAATTACGCCCGAACCGGCTGGGGTCAATCAGCTCTGGTGCCATCCAGCGAATACTCCCGGCACGGTGGGAAGTAGTAGTTGCGGCAGTGGCGTCAGTTAAGGATGCCAGACCAAAGTCTGCAAGGCATGGACTCCATTCATTGGTGATGAGGATATTTGCCTGGACAGAACAGTCAGTAAGTGTAGGGATTACTAGGAAGTCTCATATCTTACGCCACGAAGATCGCCATGAACAAGATTTTGCGAGTGAAGGTATTCAAGGCCTTTTGATATTTCGGACAACTAACGTCAAGGTCTTCATTATGATGAATAAAATATGAAGGAGACAACGAACCAATTGATCTATGTTCGCTCTTCCGTGGTCGTTTAGATATTTGAGAATAGTGCCATTTTCCATCCACGGAGAAACCTAAACACAACATTGAGGAGGCAATTCCAAGGTGGCAATTCAACTGACCATGCAAAGCGATGACGGGAAGGTCTCGCGATCTATGCCAATTAAAGGAAGGATGAAGGAATGTTGCAGACGTTGCCAGACAAGAGCCTCTCGACAAAATTTCTACTCCAAGCCATTATGCGGAGAGAAATAGCACGAAGCAAGAACATACCAGCCGAATCCGACGTTGTTCTGCATCTCTGTGGAAGGTTCGGATGTGTTTAAGCGCGACTGCCTGTCCATTATAGGTAGCCTGGTATATATCGCCAAATCCACCCCCAAATGTCGCGTGCTCTGCGCGTCCGGTAACTCCTGTAATGAACAAGGACGAGGGGAGCCTATCGCATGCCTCGGAAAGCTTGATTATGAGTCGCCGAGCTTTGGAATTGAGCACTTTCTCAGGAAGAAACCCTCGGTCAAGCGTCTGGGACCAGAGATGAGTTGGCGTGATACCAAATCGCCCGAGGAAACTCAACATTTTGAATGACGTCGAGAAAAGACTGTGCAGCGTCACCATCCAGTCTCAGGACAGCTGCCCGATCGGACTCAGAGTTCATGATGACCACGAGGGCCTCCGCGATTCGTTCCTCGTCTTCGCGGAGCGCGTTGCGCAGCTTGATATCACCATAAATCCCCAGCTCGGTGACAAGCTACGAAAACTCGTCAACGTGGGCCGCGAACAAGAATGAGGGAACTCAGAACCTTCAGCAATGTTTTCCGCGAGTCGCTGCTGTTCACGATAGCCCAGATTGAATGGTCGGCGGCCATTGTTTCGTGGTAGTCGTCCATAGCGTCGTGGATCTTACTACTATGGTCATGAAAGATGTGATCGGATGGGAAAATTCTTACGAAGATCTAGTGGCGAAAGCAACATTCTGGATTAGAGTGAGTGAACAGGCTCTTCAGATTACCAGAGTCAAAATTGGGGATGATTATCATCTGCGCGTACATACCTGGTACACGAGTATGCGTGAGGATGTCATGATGGTTTTAACCGCCGTTTCAGAGGTCGTAGGCAGTTGAACGTTCGGGGTCCCCGCCGAACTCGGACTTGGGAGAGGATTTCGAGTCGAAACTTCACTATTACTTCCTTCCATGTCAGCGGTGCGCAGGATGGGAACTAAAGAAAGAATGACTTGGGATTGGGCCTCTTCGAGGCGGGTGCTGGACCTTTAGGTAGGGGGTAAAACACTAGGTCAACATTCTCACAAAATACACACTATACCAGCTTTTTAGCCTGAGGCTCACAAATTATTTCTTGATTTGAAGAACTTGAGACCATTATATTGGAAATACTACCATTCTCTAATGCAATGAACATGTTATCTGTACAAGTGGATAAGCAATTGAGAAGTATGCGGGTTCAGTGCCCGAAAATTGGCAGAATTGCCAATGGCTGCACTGGGGCATGATCCCTGCTTTACGACCGTTTAATCTGTTGCACCAAACTGTTTTCTAGAGGTCAAGCCATTGGCCTGGACTAGTGAAAGTCGCAAACAAATGGGGCATTTTCTTTTGCAAGCAGCCATTGCACCCGAATTGATAAGGCAAAAGCTGTCTGTCTGAGTGAGAATTATGCAAAAAGTCTTGTCAAGTTGTCCTGTCCCCCTTCTAGGCATAAGCATGACAACACAAAGATCGAGTCAAATAATAGTAACCACTGAGGGAACGGAGTTCTGAGCAGGTAAACCATTCAATAGATGCTAATGGTCCTGAGAGACTTGAAAAATGCCGTTGACCTGTGCAACCCGGAGACCCGAATTGAATTTTGTTTTAACCCACTGTCAGAACCTCTACAATTTCAGGTCACAAAGTTGAACCAGTAACCCAGTTACCAGTCCAAGGCAGACACCAGGTCAGAAACCAGAGAAGTGGTCACAGAAAAATTGTTCAAGAACATAGACACATGTTGCCAACATCACATAAAGCATCAGGAGCCCAGAGGCTTAGGGTTGTGTATGGAGCTCAGAATCAATCACCCATTCCAGAGAAACACGGCGGGTTCAAGTTGTGTGGCATGGCTGTTGAGCCCAGTGGATACAGCATATCACAGTAGCCAGAGGACATGGAGGAGGGAGCAATACAGCATGTGAGGTATTGTTCGACCACAAGTTCAAGTTCAATTTTACCCGAGAAGGCCAAGGAATATCATTTCGATTTATGGTGCGCATCACAAATCTTCCAGTGGTGTGATCTGTGACTGAACTGGTGGTTGAACTGGTACAGCACAATGCACAGGTATGTTGCTGCCTCTGTCGAACTAGAAGCAGAGACAAAAGCAAGGAGTGTGGGCTCGAAGTATCTGCTCGGGCTCGAACTTCGAAGATGATCGATCGGTAAGCTTGATTGACTAAGCAACGGATACTGTCACTCCGAACATAAAGCAGAAATGACTAATGACAGAAAATCGAACTTGGAGAATCCCTTTGGTTCCAGGGAATGAAATGGGCTTGCACCAGGGGATTCAGGTGGGTGAGAAGTTGGAAAACATATCCTGGCATTTTGATTTATTTCTATGTCTTACCCCTCTTTCTTTCGATTTATTTTCGCGATGACCAATGTTGCCTGACTAAATCTATTTGTACATGTAGCAAAAAATGGCACGAAACCCAAGTGCCCTTTCCCGTAAGTAGCCGAACCTAAAGGTCCAGCAATCACACAAGTTCGGAGACGCCGATGGACTGGCTCTCTATACTGATCGCCTACTCGTTCAATCTTCTCAGCATCGACAATGGGAGTGCAGTACAGTGTGTTATGCGCGGGCGCCGGTGCATCATGGATAACGGCCCGACCCCGAGATCGGCATCAAAATACCCGAGCGCTGGATTCAGAAGACCGAAACTTCCAGCAAGGTGGCGGCGCGACGTATACGCCGATAAAGAACTCAAAGAACTGCATGTTAAAAAAATCGGCTTCCGGTTGGGACCGACGTTCAGTGGGCGGCCATGAAAGTCGAGATCACAATTGGCCTGCGCGATTGTGCATGCGGTAGTTGACGACAAGGAAGTTCGGCGAATTCCGGTAAGGCTTGATCTCAAACTCTGTGAATCACTGAAAGCCTCCCAACACATCCAGTCTCCCGGCCGGGACTAAGGATACTCGACCACTTCCGACCCGCCGATTCGCGACCGACTGGCAGTCACTTGGGCTCATGCTGAGCAGCTCCGAGTCATCCTCCTTCGAGGCCCCGCTGCGCCAAACCTCAGGGACAGAGTCTCCTGGACTGCCGCGATTAATTTACCACTGCCACTACATCGACCGATCCTCATACCTTTTTTGGCTCCGCTCCCTGAATCTTTACTGGGTGCTATGTAGGTCATAACTTATGGGATTATGCCTCGTTGGTCTCAAGCCTCGTGGTCTCCGCATCGCGCCTTGGCTCGTCCGCTTTCCGATTTACATTCAACTTACCAAGGACCTCAATGTAGGTGCGGTCCTCGCGAGTTTCCCCAAGGTATCTGTCGCGCGTGTTGAAGGGCCGATAATCATCAAGACATGTTGTCAAATTTGAAATCTGTACCTTAGGCATGACGAAGTGGTCATGCCCTGCTGCCCCGGCATCCGATTTATTTTAGATGCCCCGGGTCCCGCGAGGGTTCCAATCCCGAGTACGCCACTTCAGCGGGATCAGCTGGCTTTGTGGATATGCCAGATTGCTGATCCGGTCGAGCCGATGTGCCGGCCGCCGTTCGGAAGCTGTTTCCTTCGGCCGCGGGTTAAAATCCCGCATCAAACCATCAGGAGGTTTAGTGGGTATTGCGTGTCAGCCGAGTCCCACAGTACCATCATTGGGCAGCTACCTACAAAAGGGGCATATGTCTAAATGTGGTCTGCGTAAATGCATTCCTGCCTGGAGCCGTAGTCACTCCCAAACATCTGGGTCAAAGTGTCCCTTGATAGACTACTTGTGGCAGTGAGCCAACGGACCAATGTCCGCCCAAAAGGGGGCCTAGGCCTAGACCCAAGGGGGAGCCTTACCTCAAAATGAGGTTAAGGCCCTTGGTGGTAACAGTGCAAACTGTGACCGGTAACTCGCTGTGTTATCACACCTCAAAAAAAAAAAAAAAAAAAATCTGTACCTTAATTTCTGAGTCGCACTGCCCCCACTGGAACTGCTTTAATACGGCCTCACCGTTCAGCAATCATATTTTGACTCGTCGCCTCATTTAATGGCCGGAAATCCCAACTCCATTATTGTATTTGGTCCTTCTCCCGACTCCCCCGCCATTTCAGACCCTCGACTTAGAACAAACACGCCGAATAAGGTCCACATACCACCACTACCATCCGGTCACCGCAACACGAGAGAACATTTCCTCGTAGTATGCTGGCCGAGACTGGCTGGGGATGGGCTCGGTACACTTCCCGAGGGGTCTCTCATTGAAATCAGTTGCTGCTGTCGCCGTCGCCCCACCGAGAGGCCGACGAGAATGACGACTGCGAGCTTAACAGCCATGTAGCGCAAACAAGTTGATAATTCCTCGATGTATGTGGCATTGGTCGGATAAAGCACAGTGAACTGTTCATACAACGACGCCGGGACTTGGGGACCAAGATGATCGCAGTGCGCACATACTAGCATTGGGAAGCATGAATGGCCGACGCCATATCTCGCTTGCCTTCGCAATCAGTGAGCTGCTTCTTGTGTATCTCCCATTGAAACTGCCTGGAGCACATCTACGTCTCGTTATGAAGAACGGGACTCAATTTTGAGCATCGGAGGATTGTACGGGAGAAAACAGACGACGAGCAGGATACTCCACATCTGTGGGGTACTGGGTGAAATTGTCTGTGGAGCGCTCCACATAGTCGGACCGAGTGGAGCCGCTTTCCCCATACCTCGAACACGTGCACGTGTCCCTCCTACTCAGTCGCTGCAAAATCTTGCTCTGATTGCTATTCATCTGCCGCAGTTCAGCCACATCCAGTACTTCTAACCATACTGTTAGTCGCAAACACGTGTCCCTTCTGCTCGGCAGCTGCAAAGTCTTGCTCTGATTGCTGTACATATGCCGCAGTTTGTCGGTTCTGGCTACTACCACTTAACCAGACTGGTTAAGTGGTAGTAGTGTCAGCAACGGCCTCTGGGTCGGCTAAACAACGAGTAACCCGGCGAGAACCCCAACCAGGAGAAACCCGATAGACGCTAATAGCTCGTGTGTTCCCCGAGCAGTAGGACCAGTCGTACGGCGTCCTCCCTAGGAGGCCGTATGTCGTAGGTCGGGATGCGAGGCGGAACCCGGAACGAGTCGAAGAGGGTGTGATATCCACTCAGGTACAAAACCCGAGGTGTGGATATAACCCGTAGTACGGTGCGAGGGAAGCGGGACAGAGTGGAGACAATGCCTATGTCAAGCCAAGGTAGAAGCCTGAGATTAGACGAGGTAGAATCTACTGTACATGGAGATTCTACCGTGCTTATATAGGCTTCTAATAAATTAAAGCGATCGCGGTCAATCGCGATCAGTTCCTGCAACGTAGCATTAAGGAGCATTAATGCTGATGCTCCTGGACTCCTCTGTGTTGGTTCCCGTGGCGTCGGTGGACCTAGGAGACCCGACGTTCGGGTTTCCTAGTCCTAAGTGTCATCGTCTCCAGTGGTTCAAACCCCGATCGGGTTTGCAACCACTCCTGTACTCCGTGTACTCTCCTGTGTCAGCCCTGGGTGCGTCCGGGGACTAGAATCCGTCTGTACGGGTTCCTAGTCCCTAACGTCTTCTGTATCCCGTGGCGCAGACTCCCTGAGTCTGCGGCTTGTAGAATCCAAGGCCGGGTTTCAACCGTGAGAAGGTCACGTGGTGGCGTCATGAGAGTCCCGTGCCGCTAAGACGCGTCTGTATCCATACGGACGCGTCGCGCGAAAAAGTAGAACCCGGGCGATTCATGACAAGTAGCCAGAACCGACAAAATGCCAACCCCGGGTGTCAAGGACCCCGGGAATTTAAACATCGCGCTGCTCCGACTCTATCGGTAGCCCGCTGGCCAGCTGCCAGTGGTGGATTGAGCACTGACCGACATCGAGACCCCGGGATCTGGTCGTCCTAGTGGGAAATCCGAAAGGACATTTCGGGGCCACTTTGTGGATCGAACACAAGACCTCCAGGCGGGGTTGGCATTTTGTCGGTTCTGGCTACTACCACTTAACCAGACTCCACAAAGTGGCCCCGAAATGTCCTTTCGGATTTCCCACTAGGACGACCAGATCCCGGGGTCTCGATGTCGGTCAGTGCTCAATCCACCACTGGCAGCTGGCCAGCGGGCTACCGATAGAGTCGGAGCAGCGCGATGTTTAAATCCCCGGGGTCTCTGACCACCCGGGGTTGGCATTTTGTCGGTTCTGGCTACTACCACTTAACCAGTCTGGTTAAGTGGTAGTAGCCAGAACCGACACAGTTCAGCCATCCAGAACTTCTATTCTAACTTCAACAATTTATCTTCGCGGTTTCTTGTCCGCTAAAATGCGTCCTTGGTTGGGATGATGGTCAACACAAACATTCACAGCAAATGATAATTGCCTATCTGTCCATGACATTCATGCATGGACTGCACGTCCTCGGCGAGATCTGCTCGAATGTTATGGAGAGAAGCCATCCATCCTATCCATCCTATTTCAGGAAGCCGATGCCATTCTGTCATATCCGTGCCTCATTTCTCGGCTTCAAACCACCTCACGTCGCGAACACCGTGTAGTTGGACGGACTGCTCTCTAAGTGACGCGGGACACCTGTGTTGGAGCTGAGTCTGATCCGTCCTCGGGTTCGTGTCGGTTCCAGTCAAGTATGTCATTGGAACCCGAACAAGATGAGGATGGTAAGGTTGATATGCTGGTCCAACCGCTGCATTTCTTTCGAGTTCCGCATTTCCAGACTGCGCCTAAGCCACTACCACATCTTGACTTTGTATGGCAATGGCAGAAGTGGACTGTTATATCGAAAGCCCAAACCCCTTGAAATGGCTGCTCTGCCGCCGCGTTGGGAGAACTTTTTTTTTCACGATTATGAATGATATTCCCCCAATTGCCGCAGTGAGTCAGAGGAGGGCAAAATGCCGGTTTGACCTGCGAGGCTCCCAAACCCGCCGAAAATTCACGTTAGAATGCCTATTGGTTTTCTCATACTTGTTGTTGGATGACATACGACCCTGGGGACAATTGGTTGCTCAGGTGATCAAGTGGCTGATGATTGCAAGTATCCGTAGCATACATTAGACGCCATGTATGTAGTACGGGCCCCGGCTGTTTCTTAACGGGACCGCGCCGGAATATACCTACCTACCTACCTACCTACTATATCGGTCATGGGCGCCGACACTTCGTCGAGTAAATGTCACCAGCCTTCACCAATCATGCCAAGACGGACCTAAATATCTCGGTGAGTCGATGGACGAGGTACGTATGTTTCAACTTGTTTTTTTGGGGTTTATAATCACACGCGTTTTCGAATCTAGTGTGAGTAAAAATGCGTCGACCTGGGTGGATTACAACGCCGCCACCAATAATTGTACTGTGTCCGTTTTCTGTTCCCTTCAGCTGCGACTTAACTTTGTCTTCAGTCCACTTCAATGGCGATATAAGCCGAGACGTGCGGGATCACATCAATGGTGCGAATGGAAAAATGCGCGGCTGAATTTGTATCCTTCCCGGACACCAACAACCCCGGGCACTATTTTGTCAAGGAAAGAACCACACATGGAACGCCATTCTCCCGAGTTATTTCATCGAGCGGCTCCAGACCATGCGGCGTGAGGTGCAGAATTTTGATGCTGTCCTCACGGGCATGCTTTTCGGCAAAGGGAAGACCAACATAATCCTGCTCGAGGATCGGATGGGTTTTCGGCAGATCTCGATGACACTGAAATCCCTTCGCCGGAGCATCCTCTGTACAAGGTTGGAGCTTGTCCTCGGTCCTCGTCACTTCAATATTAAACTTTGTGCCAGGTCTTGGTCGAGTTCAGCACGCCTGGGGATGGCGGAGCGGTGATCCTGAACTGTATTTTTTAATAGAAAACTCATCGCTTGTGGAATAATCTGATGTGGAATATCAGGTCATATGGAATGGCATTTATGCGAGGTCATATGGAATATCATGCTATCTGGAATAAGGTTTTGGCCTCTCCCGACCGTATTCCATATGAGCAACTCGACTTCCGCGAATCATCTCCCCTGGCGAGCCCTGGCGACGCCCACGGGCCGAAAAGCTTATGATAATTTTTAGAGTTGATTTGAGGGGATTTGAGGGTGCGAATAGTCGCGGATCTCCGTTTCATGGCGTTTCATTGGGCCGAATAATGATCCGTCGATAAAATGATCTTATTCCGGCGGTTGCACACTCATGAGAATTATTTTACGTTCGGGCAACATACCTAACGAAAGTCGATGAGATGAGCGCGGACATTTCCAACTTGCAAGTTGTGCAGCGCCAGTAAACACTGGCATCGGCATCCTTTGAGCATTATTTTCTGCCGTCTGGTCAGTAAGTTGCTTGGGATATAGGGACAACCCTGACCTCACGAATATTCCGTAAGGCTGGCACCTCGTGCATAGTAATAGGGGAACATTTCGGACACCACATATGTCTTTGGAATGAACGTTTGAACGTCATCGAACAGTATATGAGTCCCGTCGCCAATTTGGCAATATTCAAAGCCAAGACTGCCCGCGAGCAGGGTAGGATGGATTAAAAACACGAGCTGGATGGGCGGGCATAATTACGGGCGCACCTTGAGCCCTGAGCTGCCCTGAGATGTACAACCTTGTGAGTGACAGCCGGTGACGCGAACAACCCCGAAGGTCGCCGTCGTGGATAATTAAGACTGCTCCCACAGTTTTGTGCCACACCGTGGAGTAAAATCTAGCTGAAGAAAGTGGAGTCCAAGTGTACATGGCACGCCGCACAACAGTGTTCCTCCGATACCTTCAGTCAACGAGACTCATTGAAGGAGCAATTTCCGTGTGAGTCCGTGAGACGCGGTTCCAATGTAATTTCCGGCGAATGTATCAATTTACAGCGCAGACAGGCAGGAAGATGCCTTCTGAATAACGACATGATGGTTTACGATCAAGCCTGAAAACGTGGCGGGTTGATAGCCGAGTCACGTGGTAGTTGTGGACGCCTGTGGGTCCTCTTTCAATTTGCCGCTTTTTCGAATTGCAAATTTAATTCCAGGCTAGGATATATTAGCTCTTATGGGGAAAATTATACACTGTAAAAGCATTTGTATTTCGGATTTTGGTTTATATCTAGAACGGACCCGTTCCAGCTCAACTGAGTCTGCTTGAGCTTCCCAGGTTTTGTTGATTCCAATCTCCCTCAACATCTTACTCGTGGCTGACCTCAAGAATACAGGAATATATTGACCTCTTTGTGTTTCATCAACAACTTTTTGAGCTAACACCATTGCCCGATCGCGAATCAGTTCTTTCAATGATCCTTACAACCAAAGAGTTTCGTGCCCCGAAACAAGAAAATCATGAATTTCGAGACGGAGTAAACAACAGAATAAACCTGAGGGTCAGTGCGATGTTTTGACCCGGCGCTGTTGTACGTATATCAATTTACAACGTTGACACGTGATCGTGTTCGGACCACAACATTTTCAAATTTCAAAGACTGTCCACCAGCCGACGCGACTTGCCCAAGTAGACCGTTCGCTTTGGTCCGCCATGAGCCTCGGTGTTATGCAGTGCATTTTTTTTTTTTTTTTTTTCAACTTCGCGATCTTCAACATTGCTTCAACAGGAGCGTTGGATATTATCCCTTCATCATCCGAAGGACTTCAAAATGTGAACTAGGGAATCAAACCCAAGTAATTCGACTTCGTCTTGAAAGTTCACATAGCCGTATGCCTTGGCCAAGCGTTGTAAACAGCCAGCAAGTCCCGAATCTCTGCACCTCGAGATCTCCGCTCGCGTTTCGGCCGCGAATGCCTTATAATTGCTTAGCTGGGATGGCCTTTTGAAAGGCAGCAGACGGTGTTAGTGACGACTGAGAGCACGCCCGTGAGGGATTTGATGAAACACGTCCTTGTTCGGAGCGCGCGGACTGGTTCGGCCGAGGTCACTTCGGTGTGGACGCGTTTGCTTCTGTCCGGAGTGTCCGATGAAAATGCGCACACCTTTTCCCGGAGCGATAGCTGGTGAGTTGACTTTCTTCTTCCGCACGCAACAGTGCGAAGAGAAAGAAGGTGACTGCGATTTGATTCGCCAGGGTTAATTCTATATTAATTCAGCAAAATGGCGCTAGATCGTCGAGGTCGGCGGCTAAACCATCTCACCCCCGCTGTAACTGCCTGTAAGGCTCCGCGGACGGACGCGAGCCCAGATCACTGAACTGTTTTTGGACTCGGATTGGAGTCATGTTGTGCTGCGTAAATCAGCCCGAGAAGCAACCCAGTCAAGTCCATCTTCGGCTTGCGCAGCAAAAAAAAATCTCAGGCAACCGGAGGAGTTAACAGAGTTAATAATTGCCCCATAAAAGATCGAAGTCTATCCAAGTTGAACCGTTGTTTACGCGCCAAACAGATTTGAAACTCCGCCTCTCGATCTTCTTCCCTTCCCTTGCTTCCCACCTGCCTTTCTCGGACATTTGTAAACTCTAAAATGCCTCGCGGGAGGGCTTCGCTTCATTGATCGCCATATAAGGCGCTTCGGCGCTTCTGTAGTTTCAGCTGGACTTGAATTCGCTGATCTGCCCTACCGGTGTGGGGAGCGTACTTATCGATGATCTGATCGATTTCCTATTCATTTTTGTCGTCCTGGGCTCCTCAGGCAAGCCGGCGGTATCTGCGGCTGACTCGACCTCTGAGCTTACTTTGGATGAAGAAAAAAAAAGGTTGGCGCTGGAACAAACCAAGAACAAGACCAGAAAAAAACAGGAATGGGAATGAGCGCGGCTCCGCCAATACGTCCGCTCCACCTCCCTCGGTATGGTCTAATTGCCCCGCTGGTCCCGGACGATAAATTCGAAGTGCGCTCTCAGTGCGGGCGGGTCTGTTTCGCGTCGCGTGTTCATTTCGGTGCGCGAAGGCGTCTTCAACTCCGGACCAGTGGCAGACGGCGATAATCATTTGAATAATAGGCAAGTACAGCCAGGACGCGGTTATTTATGTATGTTCATTTCGACTTGAATGACACCGCATGACGCTGATGCTAATAAGTGCGTAAAAAGTGGACTGGTGATCCCGGGCATGGGTCCATCGACGCAGCGCAATTTGATACTGCATCAGATTCGGTTCGGACGAAACACCTCGAGGGCGCTGCGAGGCCGAGCGCGACGTCCGACATTTCGTGGGTGCGCACCCGCCTCCACCGCGGAAGAAAATATTGTGCCCATCAATCAGACCGGCACCGATACTCTCCGATACTGAGCATCGGGCTCCGCCGCAGGTAGGTACGCGCTGGTACGCGGGGTACGCCCGACGCTAGTACTTAAACGATGAGCGATTCTGCCTCGCATGCGCTGCCGCGGCGCTAATCCTCCACTAATCATGATCCTCCCCACTTGAATTTGTTCCGGTTTTCCCGCTGGCAAAAGCCAGTAAAGGCCCATGGGGATGCATTGCAAGGCATTTGGCTGGGCATGTTGTGATCTACTGTCGACACATACAGTGGGTCGGGCGTTGATTGCACGTAATCCCGGATTTCGGGCGACCCTGCCCACACCGCATCTCGGCCAAGGATGCGCTCGAATCTCTGTTTTGTTTATTAGAGCGCGTTCCCGAATTGTGGCTATTAGCTTTTTAGAATAGAATTTAGGCCTCCCGCACGCCGCCTCCGGCCCGACCTTTTGCTCGTCGCGAGCGATCTCGACGCGTCGCCGCGCCGTCGTTCATGCGTTCATTCGTCGGTCCGCCGTCTGTACATAAGCTTCGACTAAAGGAAAATAAGGTTTTTTTGATCTGCGGGATTAACAGACAATCGCGGTAGCGCGAGAAGCGCTGCAGTCATTATGTGTACGCCTTTCGAAGGACATCCGCGACGTGCGAAGAGTAAACGTGCGGAGGCCCGGGATCACCAGTTCGCGGGCCCTTGGCGACGGGCGGAACGTCTGATTATTGCACGCAGCCAGTAAGAACAGTTACAGTAGGAATGGGAATGGATTGGCGGTTTTTTTTAATGGCCGGATGACCTGCGGGAATACGACCCTAGGTCAGTGATTGGTGGAGCCCGCCCACCCGACAATGGGCGCTCCGTGTCTGTGGGCTCGGGGGCCGCCGCCTGCGCGCCTAGATACGGCCGCACGCGTAAAATCGATGTTCACACAAAGGAGTAGTTTTAAGTTGTGGGCGTTTGAGTTGATCGGTATCGAAGGAGATAGATTCGAAGACACGGCGAAAAAATGGCTGTGGACGTCCATTCTCAAGGCGGACTTGTGTGCAAGACTTCTAGGTGACTTGGCGAAGGCAATTCGGTAGTTTGAGTGCCCTTTGGAGAGCCGAGCAGAAGAGCTGGGGATGCCCTGAATTTGAGCGTTTTCGGGTGCACGTGACGCAAGCTACGGGTTTTGTTGTCGACTTGACACGGTTTTGCAATGTCGATTTCATATATTGCAGCACAGCAAGACAACGGCTGGAACGGAGAACGACACTTAAAGGGACTGATAGCAGGCGCCCACAAAACATATCTATCTTGGCCGCCTTCTTTTTTCCGTTTTAACGTTGATTAATACTCCCGTCTTCCTCTTCTGCTGTCACTTCTGGTCCCGCGAGCTTCCCTACTTCTCTCCAAATGCGACCTACATCACCTCGCTATAATAATGTCCACGCAGACCAGAACACCCCAGCGATCCCCATCGACATGCCTACTCCCTCCAAAAACAACGCCCACTTTGACACGTTCTCCACCGCCTCCACCGCCTGTCCATCTCCACCGCTGCCTCTGAGCCCCGCTCGCCGCTTTCTCCCCTTGGCCCGGCCTTTTCTTTCTCGCACGTCAATCCAAGGCTGCTCCGACCTATGAACCGCGTCCCGCCCCTGCGCTAGATCTCTCCCCGCAATCGTCCGCTTCTAGCGACTTTAGCTCGGTCTCTTCTGGGCGTGACTCATTTGACGCGTTTGTGCGCACCCAATCGCGGGTTGTGAGGGTCCGTGCATTTGTTTTTCTATCGCACGCGTTCCACGCCCCTAATTTGCGGTCTAGATCTCCAATTTGCCACCGAGGCCACACGGGTTTTTGTCTTCTCTGTTTGCACAGCATGTGTGTATTTTCTTTTTTCTGCGTCTCCACGATCGAGTCTGAATATTTAGCAGGGCCTTGCTCCACGCTGTGGATGTCCGCATGTGCCGGCGGCAAATCTGTGTGTTTGGGCGGTATTTCAAACGCATCGCGAGGTAAGACGCCGGAGACTTTCCGATCTGGTCGCGAGCCGTTAGAGCCACGTGATGATCGTGTTGCGTTCCTGGCAACGACGAATAGCTGCCGCGCGCGCCTCACACTCCCGCCCGTCCCTTCATAAGCCCATATGATTCTGACGGCATTCCTCTTTCTCTTTCTTTCCAGGCCTGCGCTGCCCTTGCTCTTTCCTCCCACCGCATGTCTGTCGCCGCCGCCCTCGAATCCGACCTTGAACCCTTCTCCAAGCTCCAGAGATTCGAGTTGAATGCCGGGGTAAGCTTCGTTACGTCGTTACTTCTCTTTCAAAAAACTCATCTTCTTCGTAGGCCCCCCAACTTTATATGAACTCTCAGCGCGTCCCCGAGGAATATACAATCTCGAGCAATCCGCCCAATCCCCGCACCAGCTTTCGTCTCGGCGATTGGATGTGAGTTCCTTCCATTCCTTGCAATCTCTAGGTTTGCAAATGGGAATCATCTGATTTGCGATTCATTTCCTCGGTTACACTGCACCGCCTTCTGTCTTCTTTTTGCGGCAATTCATATTCGTCACTTCTCCATTCGTTTTCGACATTTCACATGCTGACGTGCTTTCCAGATGCCGTTCGCAGAACTGCGCTGCCCACAATTTTGGGTGAGTTGTCCATTTCAATTCCTCAAGATATAAGATTCGCATCTGTCCATGATCCTTTTCTTCTTCGTCTCCGCACACCACCGAGTCCCACAATGCTGACGGATGCTTTCCCATGTATGGTGCTTCACAGACGTAACCTGACATGCATCGGATGTGGATGTCCTCGTTCTTCCACCGCCACCGCCGCTATTGAAGGGCCTCAATCACCTCACCACTTTTCCTCTTTCCAGTCCTCCAACCCACCCCTCATTCCTCGCGCCCTCAGCCCTCTCCCCGCTTCGTATCCGCCGCCAACACCATGCAGCAGTATCCCGGCAACTTGTCGCCTATCGGCTACGGATTTGCGTCGCAGCCGCCGTCGCCGTCGTACAATCGCGCTCAGCAGCAGCAGGCGGTGATGAACCTCCCCCCGCCGTCGCCGCTACCCTCCCCGAGCGCCACCAGAGCAACATGCACGCGCATCCGCTCCTCACGCCGTCGGGCCGTGCGTTCGCGGTCGGCGGAAAGGTGCAGAACATCTCGAGCGACCCGCTGTCGCCGTGCATCATGTACTGGCCCGACAACGAACCGTTCCCGGAGCAGGGCCAGATCCGCCCTGGCGGGCTGATGAGCGTTCAGGTAAGCAGGCGTTTCAATTTGTCCGGCGTTGCACTTCATCTCCGTTGTTCTGTGGTTTATTTCTGACATGCACGCCTTTTTCATTCCAGCAGCCACCTATCCTCAACACGGGCAACAGAGGCCCCATTTCTCACGTATGTTTTTTTCTTTCCCCTTGCATTTATCGCGGGCGGCTGATCGTGGCACGTACAGCAACCGGGCGATTGGATTTGCCTGAAGTGCAATTATCTGAACTGGAGGCGGCGGAAGGTCTGCCAGACTTGCCTTCCGTGTAAGTTTTGCGTTTGGTTTCGATCTTCCGGCGCTTATCCTTCATCTTGTTTTCCAGACGCTGAAGGGAATGGTGACTCGGTCTCCGCTGCTGTGCAGGCGGAGCGCATCGCCCTCTTGACGTCCGTCCTCGAGCAGACGCATTTGGCTTCCCCCGCGCCGGCCCCGGCGCACGCGCAGCCCCACCCGCACCCGCACCTCTCCATCGGCCGCTCGCACTCGACGACGCCCGCCCAAAACCACCGCAGCTTCGTCAGCTTCTCGCCCCCGCCGTCGCAGCGCCAGCCCCGCGCGCACGTCTACCGCTCGCAATCGCACAGCGAGCTCGGCAGCCAACAGCTCGGTTACGCGATCTACCAGACGGGTCAGCAGCACCAGCAGCAACAGCACTTCTTGCGCCAGCACCACCCGAGCCCGCTCGGCGGGCAGCGCACGCTCGCGCTCGACGGGCGCGGGAGCCCCTGGACGTGTACGCGCCGGCGCCACTGCTGCCGTCGTTCCTGCAGGATATCGTGCAGTCGCCCGCGCTCTCGCGTCGTCGACGTCCTCGGCGGACCTGTCGTTCGACGAATACGAGGAACACTCGCCGGCGTCGACGCGCTCGACGTTCTCGCAGGCGGACGTGGCGAGCATTTGGCGGCTGGACGGGGAAAAAGCAAAAGTCTGGCGGCGTTCCCGCTTGCCCGACAGGAGCTCATGCGCGGCGGGCACGGTAGCGCGAGCAGCAGCCGTAACCCCAGCTTGGAGCGCCTTCGCATGCATATTTCTTCATCTTAATTCGTACGTCGTTTCCCTTCCTTGCTTTCCGCCAGTCGCTCATTTCGTTTAGGGAATATTGGACAACGCATTTTCATCTTCATCTTGTCTTCTCTCAATACGCCTGATGCTCCGGAAACATTACTGGCTGGCCGGAGGACGGCGTAATACATCGCTCACCTCACCTGTTCGTTCGGAGACAGTCCGAGTGGGCGGGCTCCACACTAATGGCTTGATGCGCGCCGGATTTCCGCGCCAACCCAAACTCAAAAATCGCTCCTCTCATCGCTTGGACAAACACACATTTTTGGAATCTCTCGGCAACTACATAATACACCCATCCAATCCAATCCACCTTGGTACAGTTCCACCTAATTCTATTCTACCCACTCCCCCACCCTAATCGCGCCGCCACCGCCGCCTCGCCTCGCCTTGCTGTCGATTTGGCTTTGGCTCTCTGAGCGCTAGCCTTGCCTACCCTACGTACCCCATTTGCACGCATCGAAATGTCTTGTAATGCCCATAGTATGTGTCATACGCCCGCACGACCGCCTCATGTATCCTAGCTAGCTATATTATCTTGCAACATGAATGCTTGTTTGACTGCTTTGAAGCTCTAGCGGTGTTTTGAGCGTTCTAGCGTGACATGGGAGTTAGTTTGTTCTGCCGCTATTTCGATGGCAGCCTATTGCGGTACGCGCCGCGACGCAGGCGACGTCAAGGAGGGATGTGGATCGTTCGGTGTTTTGCGGTGCGTGATTTGATATACTATTCGAAATGGTGCAACTCAGTATTTCGAATAACGGGTCTGGGATCCATTTTCTGAATTGGAATGGAGGTGATACGAATCAGTCCGGTGCTTTTTGGTCTCACTTTCTCTCAAATAGAAAAATATGCCAAGGGATCATCGCCATCACGATTTATGGAACAGTCCAGACCTCCTTGGGCGAGTGCACCCAAGTGAGGCCGCGATTCAGTTCCGAGTTGGATAGATAGATGTCTGCTAGTTTCATCGGTTTGAAAAAAAAACTACACCCGAACAACATGTGAAGATGCGCAGAAAATATTCTCAGGTCGCATCCGAGTCCGAATAGCCCGCACTTATAAGCGCGGGAAACCATCATTTCGAGTCATCCAAGAATGGACAGTCGTGAGAGGGAACATCCAATATCCGCAACAAGTAGCCTCAAGTGGCCGATAACCGGCACCCGGGCCGCGGGATGTCGGTCAAAGCGAGAAATATGTGAAACTTTTATAGAAGCCGTGATGTTTTTTGATTGCCGATTTGCCGATATGATAAGGTATAATAATACAAAGACCGTAGGGACGCGAAGGATGCGATCATGCTCGTATACTCCGAACAGGCTCCAACCGTGCACCATTTGGACCGCGTGAGCGACTCCCTTGCGCGCGACATGTCTCCTCCTCGGTAGGCCAGTGAGGGTACACGTCTTTGGCATCATATGAAAGGACGTCGTATCCTGCATGCTCCAAGACTGATTCGTGCCGGTGCGGGGGCGGGGTCGCGGGCGCCGATCGTGTCTGATGGTGGCGCGCGTGTTCCCGACTCGGATCCAATGGGTCCACGGTGACGTCGTGGTCGGGCGATGAAGGTCGTGTCGCAGTGTGCCCCAGGAACATAGACCTTATCCGACCGCGCCGTCGTGACTGCCCCTCCTTTCCTTTTCCTTTCCCGGTGGGTTTAGTTCGATCCATGAACGCGGGCAAACTGTGTCGGCTCGTCGATGGAGACGGCTCTGAAATGGGTGGCCCATTTGACGACGAATCGAAGGTGTGTTGAATCGGGGAAGGGACCGAGAGGTTAGCGTCGCCCGTTGACCCGTAGTATGGATCGACAGCAGACGACGGGTGCAAGGAAGTGCGAGGCGGCGCAGAATGGATGGAACCGCGCGGCGGGTGGGAGGGGGGATGACTGAGGGGATGCCGATAAGGGAAGAAGGCGGACGAGAGCGCGGGAGTGAAAATCCTGGTACTGTGGCGAAATTTGTGGAGGTCGCGCGCGCGTCGCATACGGTGTCTGCGACGGGTAGGGTGTTTCTGAAGACGATGCGGGTTGCGGGGGGTGTACGAGGAATGCAGGCACAATGCGGTCGTTTCCTTCCTTCCGCGTTGCTGGATCTATGCCTGCACCCAGTCCCGCAAAACCCGGATCGTGATCTTGTTGAGTTGGATACGGATGATCGTAATATTTTTCGAAGGGCGAACTCGCGGTAGGCGGATTATCGCGGCGGTGGTGAGCAGACGACGAGCGGCGGCTCCAGATTCGCTGCGGCTCTTCATATTGCTGTGTGGGATACGAATGCCGTCGATCGTACACAGGCGCCGCTGATTCAACACCGAATTCAGTTCAACCAACTCTCAACTCAAGGGTTCGAAACGCACGAGGAAGTTGGGCCGTAACGCCACGTATTCTAGCCAATCCCTGCGCCATCTCGTGTCTCCCGCGTTGCGCAATTTGGCCGCTCGATGTGTACTCGTGGGGCCCGGGATCCGTCGCTCCCAGGGACCCGCGAATGGCGTCGGTGAGTCCGTGAGTGACCTGTATCGCGCCTCTGCAAAATCACTGTAAGTAAGTAAGTAGAGGGAATAATGATTACTTACTTGATTTTGGTTCCCCAGCTCACATTGCTTGGGCTGCGGGATAAACTGCTGCTTGGCGACGGCGGGGGGCGGCTGCGGACCAGACGGTGTGGTGGATGGTCTCTGTTCATTTCTGTAGGGTAAGATGTGTGTTGGGGAAATGTGGGGGATCTTACGTTTATACGATATGCGCAGTGACGACGAGTGAGGTCAGTCGCGTCAGTTGACAGTTGAATCTCCGAGCTGCTCCCGACTCCACAAAACGAGACACGATCACGTGATGGTTTGAATTTCTTTGAACTTCACGCTGGATTGGTCTGACCTGGTGATAGTCAGATTCTAGTCGTGAAAATCCGACCGTGCCTTTTCGCATCGAATTGGACCGTGGGAAAACGAAGTGGACGCTTGAATCTGCCGTGAACCCAATATGAACCCCGAAACTAATCTCCCACAAAGAAGGATGCTTTACTTCTAAACCGCAATGAAACCTTCTGCTGAAACATACTACCCCACGCGATTGAAACATGCAGCCTTGATCACATTATCGATCGATCTACTTTACAGGTCAGACACAAACGCGGGTTCGTTACCTGACGTTGCTAGGGGAGATGGTACACGAGCAGGTGAAACACTCACTTCGCAATGGAACGAACCGCTGCAACAAGCAAACTCACTTAACAAAGACCTTCCTTCCTCCCACCATGGCACTCTCTCGCTCGCTCGCCGTCGCGGACACTACCGCCTCCAGTGCTGCCCTCGCTGCAGCCGACTTTTTGGCCGTCGCCAAACCCTGTGAACCCTTAGTTACTGCGGCAGAAATGTTTGCTGACGCCAAGAAATTCTCGCGCTATATACACCGGCGAAGAATGGGACAGTCCAACAGCCGAACCCCTCTCAAAGCGCATTCGCC
>JARKIC010002878.1:0-43881 GCA_029378375.1 Mycena olivaceomarginata | reverse complement strand
CAGGACCCGCCGTAGGCAGCTGTGGCAAGAGCTGTGGAATGGAAGACGAAGCCTGGTTGAGGCTGTGCTAACGCAGATCAGATCCGCAGTGGCACGCACTCGACCACCGTCGCTCATGAGCGAAGACCATCACGGAAAAGAGTGGACTCTCCGTATCACGAAATACTGGGACAACGACGCGCAAGAAGTCGTTTATAGCGCGACGGTGAGCCGAAATCACGAGGCGCTCTTTGCGAGCGACCTTCCTTAAACTGACGCGTTTAAATCCCCTCGTAGAAACCCAGAGAAGAACCTATCGAACTTCGAAAAGTTCTAGGCTACTACGAATGGGTGTATGACGCGTACGAGGGCGAGGACAGAGAGATTGAGCCCGCCTCGGGCTCCCGTGGGTACTTAGAGCTCACGGAGGACAAAACTAAAATGAAGGCCGCGAACAAGACAAAGGGAAAGGGCGGCAAAGGCAAAGGCAAAGGCACAGCTTCGGTGGCGGAATGTGACATAGACCCAGACCATGTCAAAGGGAAATTCGAGACCAGTGGCATATCCCGTTCGTTCGTCGGTCTGAGCGAGAACGACGACTCGAAGTGCAGCTGGACTTTTGGCGGCAGTAATTTAATCCCGAAGAAAGGGAAAAGAAGCGCTCGGGACGACGACGACGACGCAGATTGGGACGAGTCGGAATTCTGCATCGGGGTGGTGGATGTTGAGGACGACAATGGCCATCCATTTATTGTCTTCACGCATTCGCTGGGAGCGGACACTGATTATGATGTCTCGTTTATCGGGAAAAAAAACAACAAACGCCGAAGAAGAAACTCAAGACGTCTCCGAAGGAAGGCCTGACAGACGGGGAGCGGCAGAGACTTGGAATCTTTGTGGAGGAGGAGGAAATCAAACGCGCTGCGTTGGGGTTGAAGAGTGGTTTAGGTTCTGCTGGGTCTACCCCAGCCAACGACAGGCCGAGGACGAAGACGACGGCGAAGACGAAGTCGAAGGAAAGGACGACGGTGATGGGGACAAAGAGGTGAACTTCGGTTCACTGAAGCGAAAGGCCCAAGACAGCCCACCAGACGGGAACGAACCACCCTGCAAAAAATAATACGACTGGCCCTTCTATTGGCTCAACCTGCTTCTTGGTTTTCGTGTACATTATATCCTCGGTATCGGCGGAACCACATCGATGGAAATGAACATTTACGGGCAATCGTGCCTCCTCGAGTGGTATCGACCACCACCTAACCCAAATCGATTCAGAGGAACCAGTGGAAATGATTCGAGACCAATTGGCATTGGACGGCCGCCACGAACCGCATGGAACTTTGCCCGAGATTTCAACTGTGGGAAATTGTTGATGGGAAACTCAAGCTTCGGATTCTGGAATTATGAATTGTTACAAGTATTCAGTGAGAAAAGCAATGATATGGTGACTTAATCATTGTGACTCAGCGATTTGATTCATCCCTGCAACATGGTGCGCCGGTCCATGCTTGCTCAACGTCAATTACCGCCACAGGTAGGGACTGCCCTGATAAGGCAGCTCGAGAAATTCGGACGCTCGACGCGATGCGTCTAAACATGTTTACGTGGCGACCAGGAGCCCAGTAAAAGGACGCTGCACTGTACGTACCGACGTTTACCGGATTGGTTGTGTGGTTGACTAGCTTGTATTCCGTGTTTCTCCGGGAGTCGTCGAACCAACAGAGATACATCGCGTTGATGGAGCAATTTGTACCAAGGCACTGTGTGATTGGTTTGGTGAGAAGAAAGTGAAGTTGTACACCGATCAGTTTAGTTCCATAATATTGGTTTGAGTTCACGATCGCACAGGCACCGAGGCAGTATGGTGAGTCAGAGCGGTGGAAGGCTTGGCATTAATCGAAGTCATCGGTATCAGTGCACTGGAAGTTCTCAATGTTGTAATCTTTCAGAAGCGGATGGAACAGAGAATAGATGGCATCGAATTATCCAGCAGTGCGCTCCACCAACCACGCCAATAAGTCGTTCACCTCGTCGTCGTTTATCGTGTGGCCGAGGCCGGGGTAGGTGTTGTACTGCACCTTGTCACGGACGTGCGTTCGCAGGTACGCGACGGCGTCCTGCGCGTGTGTGACGGGGATCTCGGTGTCGGCGGTGCCGTGGCACCAGAGGATAGGGACGTGCGGAGAGGTGAGGGGGTGCTGGGGGGCAGTCAGCATTTTTTTTATAAAAAACAGAATGAGAAGACGTACGTCTCGCGCCCGCGGTGGGATCCATCCAGACAAACTGGCGACGCCACCGAGGTCATGCAGCGTGGAGATCGCGACCATGAGGCTTAGAGCGGCGCCCTGTGAGAAACCGACGAGGAGGATACGGCGCGCATCGATGCCGCGGTGGATCTGTGCGAGAATGAGGCTCTCGATCACACCGATGCTCTCTGCAATGCCCGGCTCGTCGAACTCGTCGTCGCCCGGCGGAAGGGTAGCGATATCGAACCAACTGGGCCGGCGGACGTTGCGGTAGTACGTGACGCGTTTGTTACATCTGCGGAGTCGGCTTGGTCTTGTTTCTTTATTTCACTCTCGAGACGTACGCTTGTGGTAGAACCCATTCGACGTGCCGTAGGTTCGGAACGAGGCCCTCAAGTATCATTGCGCGCCAGGTAAACGTATTTTGGCCCAGTCCGTGGACGAATATGACCGATGCGGTGTGCTCCTGACTTGCAGGAATGACTACGGTCTGCTGCGCGGGTGGATTTTTTTCCATGTTTGCGAGAATTGGGACAAAAGCCATTGCCATGGAAGTGCATGTTTCGTTGGGGGGTCGCGTATTTTATGCGTGGTCAGACAAACTAGCGCTCAGGGCAGGGCAACGAATGCGCAGCAGAAGAACAAGAGATAGATGGTTCATGGCTGCGGACCAGGCTGTGTGCTGCGCGAATCAGTCCAATGAGGCGCAGATGTCGCATTAGAGGTGAACTATGGCCCGCGAGTGTCGTGAGAGGACCGTAGAATATTTTTTTCTTTGAAAATTGGTCTCGGATGAAATTCAGTCTGTGAAATTGCAAGTCAAGGGGCGGGTGTGCACGTGCCGTTTTCTTTGCCCAAACCACCTCAGTGTCCGTGCCCGCGCCTTGGTATTCCTCGACTTGTCCTCGACATCGACATGGGAAACGTCGCCAGCTGCTGTGAATCCTGCTGTGCGCCCATGTCTTCCTTCTGGCCCGCTTCTTGTAGCTTATTCCACTCCACCAGTCCATTCGCGCAGGTCGCAAACATATGAGCCATTGCTCCTCGAGAACGAGCGGGAGGGTAGCTGACCTGCTTCAATACCTCGAGAGTATGTCGCTGGCTACAGTTCATAGCGCCCAGGCTTATCATCATTATTACTAGACCGGACTACAACCAACTTCTTCACCGGTTCACCGCTCTCGGCCCTCCCACTCTCCTTCTCAGACAATGTTGACCTTCAGCGGAGTGCAGCGCTCGCATTCGCAGAAATCACAGAGAAGGAGGTCCGCCCGTCGGCAGAGATACCCTCGACCCTATCCTCTTCCTGCTCAGCAGCCACGACACCGAGGTCCAGCGGGCGGCCAGTGCGGCCCTCGGGAACCTCGCCGTCAACAGTCCGTTATCTTGCGTTAGGTTCTCCCGCTCTTCTCAAACTCATCCACTTTTCGCACAGCTGACAACAAGCTTCTCATTGTCAAACTGGGCGGCCTCGAACCCTTGATTCGCCAGATGCTCAGCCCGAACGTCGAGGTCCAATGCAATGCCGTCGGGTGTGTCACCAATCTCGCACTCATGGTTCGTCGACTTCTTCGTGCGTTTCATATCCGGCATTGAATTTCATATTTCTCGTGCGCAGATGATAACAAGACAAAGATCGCCAAGTCTGGTGCATTGGTCCCTCTCACGCGTCTGGCTCGGTCCAAGGATATGCGAGTACAGCGGAACGCCACCGGTGCGCTGCTGAACATGACGCACTCGGGTACGTAAATTTCATTTCAGCACTTTAGTTGCTTAATGCAAGTGCTCTAGATGAGAACCGACAACAACTGGTCAATGCTGGCGCTATCCCGGTGCTCGTGAGCCTGTTGAACTCGCCCGATACCGACGTGCAATATTATTGCACGACGGCACTGAGCAATATTGCCGTCGACGGTGCGTCAGGCGCCACTACTTTGACCTCGATGAACTGAAGCTCCCCGTAGGCGCTAACCGGAAAAAGCTGGCGCAGAGCGAGCCCAAACTCGTCACCAGCCTGGTGATGCTCATGGACAGCTCCAGCCTAAAGGTCCAGTGTCAGGCTGCACTCGCCCTTCGGAATCTCGCTAGCGATGGTAAAAATGGTTTACTTGCCTAATCTGGCCCAACTAATATCGTTATTTAGAGAAGTACCAACTGGAGATCGTCAAGGCTGACGGCTTGCTTTCCCTCCTCCGACTACTGCAGTCGACATACCTTCCGCTCATCCTCTCGTCTGCAGCGTGTGTCCGGAATGTGTCGATTCACCCGCAGAACGAGTCGCCCATCATCGAGTCGGGCTTCCTGCAGCCCTCATCAACCTGCTCTCGTTCAAAGAGAACGAGGAGGTGCAGTGCCATGCCATCTCGACACTGCGCAACCTCGCCGCGAGCTCGGAGAAGAACAAGACCGCGATTGTCAAGGCCGGCGCCGTGCAGTCGATCAAGGAGCTGGTGCTCGAGGTCCCGATGAACGTGCAGAGCGAGATGACGGCCTGCGTCGCGGTCCTCGCACTAAGTGATGATCTGAAGGGCCAGCTGCTCGAGATGGGTGTCTGTGAGGTGCTCATTCCGCTGACAAACTCGGCCAGTCGGAGGTGGGGGAATAGCGCTGCGGCACTGGGTAATCTGTCATCAAAGGGCGAGTCAGTCCACTGCGGAGAAGATATGAATCTTACGTCCTTTATTTTATAGATGGCCGTAATTCGCCCGACGACTACTCTGCGTTTAATGATGTGTGGGACAAGCCGGACGGTGGGATGCACCGATATCTATACCGGTTCCTCACCAGCTCCGATGCCACGTTCCAACACATTGCGGTGTGGACCATTGTGCAGCTGCTCGAGTCTGGAGGTGCGCCGATTTTACTTTCTTTCCCCGTTTCTGTCGCTGACATGATTCGCTTCTGCGACTGCAGACGCGCAGCTCATCAGCAACATCCGCAACTCGTCGCTGCTGATTCCGAATATCCGGAACCTAGCGAGCAGTCGGACGTCGTCGCACAGCTCGAGCGTGGGGACGCCGACGAGCCACCGGTCACACAGCCAGTCGTACCAGGACACTGAGACGGGCGAGGGCGCGGGCGAGATCCAGCAGCTCGGGCGTCGGATCATCGAGATTCTCGAGGGGGCGAGGCTCTGGCGGGGAGCCTGCCGACGACGTCGCATATGCAGCCCGGGTCGTCGGTGGAGAGCGACCACGAGGAGCTGAGGAGGAGTGTACGGGAGGCTTTCGCGCCGGGCTCACATCGCTAACCAGCCCTGGGGCTCGGTGTCGTGTCGATGGCTTTCTCTTGCGGGTTGTATCCGAACGATCTATTCTCGCTTGACCGTATTACCTTCCTTTGTATTATCTTGCGTTACCCACATACACTACCGTACACTTCTCCCTGTTGCTTACATACCTTCGTCCGCTCGTTTTATTTATTCCTCTCTCATTATTCTTTCATTTCTTTCTTTGGTGTCGAGATTTGAGACGTCAGTTCTTCAGCTAGTTTGCGGTTCGCACTGTTGCACATTTAATGATTTATGCCTTCGCGCGGTCCAGCCACACAAGAACCGTCCAGCTGACTCCTTGTGGGCGGTCGAGCGTTCTGCTTCTTTTCGCTCACCATCATGCCTACTCCACAAACGCTGCAGATATGACTAGGCCACTAGTCAATATAAAAGGGAAGACAAGAAAGAAGCAAGCAAAAAGACAAAGTAGACGAGCCTTGCAGGTTTTTCTCTGCCGGAAAGTGCACACGGGGAGATAGATTCCCTTCGTCACGAGTCTGCTGAGGGTTAGCACTGTCGACTCCGCCCGTAAAGGGTTCCATCTTTCTGAGAGCGAGAGCGACTGACGCTGTATATTTGAGTCCCTGGAATCTCCATTGCCGAGTGGAGGGTCCAGCAGGATGTGTCTGGTCCTGTGGATGGTGATATACAGTAAGACTTCTTCGTGTCAATGGAGAAAGATATCCATCGATGTTGACAAAAATTCTTAGCTCCAGCAGCTCCCATGAGCCAGAAACCAATCCCTCAGAACTCGGGAAGTAGCCATAAGCTGCTTTCTTGGAGAAGAAAGGGATCGTGCTCTAAAGGGGGAAATTGTCCGTACAAACATGACAATGAGGCAAGTCATTCAGAGGCCGTCTCATGATAATATCAACTAAACAGTCGTGTTAGTTCAAGAAAACACTGGAGGGGAACCGTTATCTAGACGAGGAACAGCGCTTCCGAATCGGAGAACAACGGCGAGAGGCCATCAGACGGCGGCACGAGATGCAGTCCGCCGAGTATGAAAGGCGAGCTGTACAACGAGACGTCGATTTCTTGGCCAGGGTTTTCGGAGGAAAGCTCGTGCTTTCGAAACTTGATCTCAAGGTATGAGAATGAGATAAAAGATATTGATTGAGTCTGCAAAGGTGTTTTATGAGGTTTTACCAGTTGTGATACATGATGAGTCTGTGGCCCTCTTGTAAGGCGTTCGGAGCGTGGAGCGCGAAAATTCTGGTAGGGGCAAAAAATTCTTCGCCTTTGGAAATTCGGGTGTTGATCGAAATAGTAAATGAACTAGCGTCCCGATTCCATTCCACATTCGGAGTGCAACTACGAGAAGCTACAGGATGAGTTGAACAGAAACTATACTCCCAATTTTCGACGCGCCTGTGATTTATGCGGGATATGTCTAGACAAAGGACGTTGTGGGGGCCTGAGTATGATCCAGGAAGTGGTTCCGCTATCGAAATCGAATTTTGAGACATAATCTGTCTCGAATTATCCGAACCGAAGAGACGGCGAAAATCTGCCTGCTCAGTCTTGGATAGACGCTCGGCCACAACAAGGTCCAAAGCCTCGGACGCCATAGCCATGAGAGCGAGTGGATCTTAAGACGTCGTCGTCACGGTCGGGTGCGCGCGAAGGCCATGAGAAGCGGACGCTCTACCATAATGGCTTCGCCGCATACGGCGATGTCTTCCTAGGCAAAGACCTCAGTCCCCGCAACGCTGCTAGGACCAAAGAAGTACAGGGGCCTCGATGGTACGGACTCATCGGAAGGAGCGCCCGGTTGGAACCTGTTCGCAAGCCAAGGCGCCTTTGTCTCTCCCCAGAGGAGACAAGAGGTGGAGGGACCATTGGGGTTGGGGAAGACAGAAAACCGAGCAAATTCGAGGGTGCAGGTGCCATTTGGCTCTCTCCAACCAGATCGTGGAGGGGAGGATGAAATTTGTACTCTTGGCTGTACCCGCGAGTCACTGGGAAGGGCTTATAGAGCTGAGTTGGGGTGATTGAGCGCCGTATACGAAGTCGGAATGAGACTCGGAGCAGGGAACTTGGCTCCAGTGGATGCCAAGTGGATGCCACTAAAACGGTAAATTTTCGACCATAATTCATTGAACTGACAAAAATCATTTACAAACCGTGCCGCCGTGAACGTGAACAAGATGCTTGCCGAGACTTGCCAGGCACCTGGCCTGTTCGTAATGCAAGACAAGCACCAAGAGGTAAGCGGGACTTCCCGATCGCACACAGACCTCTTTGACAACTCCCCGGATTAGGAAGTTGTGCTGATGGGCCACTTTTGCAGGAAGAATTGAGAACTTTGAGTTTGCAGTCTCATTTTTAGTCAGAACCTTCCAGAATTTTGGCTACCCTCCCATTTCCATATCTTCTCTGTCTGTCTATGTAATCAAACTAATTTATTTCTTGTAAAAGAGGCCTTAAACGGCAAATGATCTTGAAAACAGATGCCGTAAAAACAGTTCGGAGTCTCGGACGAGATCGGACCAAGTCGAATCCGGCGATCGCCGAAAAAAGAAGTTATCTCCGGAAAAAAGACTGAGGTCCATACGGACCGTGATCCGGACCCTCCCTCCCTCCTCCCCTGCACAGCATGTCAAACTTTTGGAGGTTGATGTCGGAAACTTTGATCCCGCTACCTCTTGACAAGCACCTACGAATGAAATGGTGTATTGTCGAGCGGTACTTATTTATGTAAGCGGTACGACGCCGATCGGATTCAAGGGTGACATCATTCGTCTACCTGCCATTTTTGAAAGAGCAATAGCGGCCGTCAACCAACGCCCGCCCGCTATTAGGGTGTATGCATCAACGGCCACCGACTCAACGCCGACTCTGTTCGTATACAAGAATCTCGGTATGCGAGCTGCACCCTTCAGATTAAACCCATGTCATTCGAAAATACGCGCGTGTGGCTCGGTAGACTTTACACCTCTTTCTTGGCCCCACAATATCTGACTCTGGATTAACCTACTCCAGTCACAGGAACCTCTAGCGGGTTAGGGATTGCCCTTGTTAAAGCGATCCTCGCCGCGGGCGAGCGCGTCATTGCGACCTTGCGTGTGCCTGAAAAACTCAAGCACCTGGAGGCCGAATACTCGCCGGCGCAGCTTCTGGTGCAGCGGCTCGATGTAACCAAGGTCGCAGAGATCAAGGCTGTGTTTGACGCAGCGCGGACACACTTCGGGCGTCTGGACGTAGTGGTAAACAACGCCGGCTATGGGATTCTAGCCGAAATCGAGGCGACACCAGACGAAGATGCGCGGTATAATTTCGAGGTCCAGTTCTGGGGCCCCGTCAACATCACACGGGGTAAGAATCGTTGGTCCATAAGTCATGCTGGGTCTCATTGCTGTGATAGGCCATCAAGTTCATGCGCGATGTGAATCCTGCAGGACATGGTGGTTTGATTATCAATGTCAGCTCGGTCGGAGGGTATCTGGCTAATCCCGCACTCTCGTTCTACAACGCGAGTAAATTCGGTGCGTAGGCCTACAGCTATGATCATGCAGTCGCTTAGCATATCCTATAGCACTCGAGGGCTTCACTCAGGTACATCCTATTTTACATCCATCGACACCTTCGTCCTGAGCCGTTATACTCACAGGCATTTGTGCGCGAGATGCCCCAGAGTGGAACATCCGCGGACTGATTGTCGAGCCTGGAGGGTTCGAGTCGGAATGGGCGAGTGGATCAATGCAGACGTTCCCCGCCCCACCGGAGTACGGGCCCACCAGTCCCTCTGGCGTGATGCGCACTGTATTGGAGCCCGTCAACTCGAATGCACATGCGCTGGGTCTCCCAGAGGAATGGCCGCTGCGATCATACGCGTAGCGGGGAGGAGAAGCTGCCGCTCCGTCTGCCCCTCGGGAGTGAATCGTGGGCTATTGTGCGCGGTCAAGCGCAGAGGACGTTACGAGAGGCGAATGAATGGGAAGAGGTATCACATAGTACGAATCGGGACGGGGTAGACGGGCCACAAGCTGCAGCGGGGATTATGGAGATGCTGAAAAATCTCTTCTGAAATCCAGTTCAAGTTCTAATTCCACTATGAATTTTCGAGGCCCGTTGTGCAGTTATTTGTATTGTACTGTGCCCACTTTGAGCTAGTCGGTTAACCCGTCGTTCTGAACTTGAACGTAATGAGTACGACCGTGGGACATTATCTGTCTCTCCGACTCGGAACATTCCGATCGCGAAATGATTCAGATAGTCATCAGCGCTCTGCCTTCACTTACAAGTTCACGCCCGATAAAGCTGAAATACCTCTCTTTCCGTTATGTTGCAGGTGCAAGAGCTTCTGGATCTCACCATTGACTTTCTGCATGACTCGCGGGCCGATTTAAAACGTTGCGCCACTGTCAGCAAGAGCTGGCTTCCTGCAGCGCAGTATCATCTCTTCTCATACTACGCTCTGCAGAATGTGCCGGATTGTCAGCGCTTATTAAATATCCCACCCCACATTCACAGACTGGTCACCCACCTCGCCATCTCCCTGAATGCATGGGACAATGACGCATATACGGCGTTGGGCAACGTCCAGCTTGCTCTGACCAATCTGCGAAAACTGTCCATCTACCGCTTCCCTCCTAATTCCGGACTTGTCGTGATGCAGCAGCTCTGTTCTCTCCCTTCCATCACACACATCTTCATGCTGCGCCACGAAGACCCGGTTCGCCAGAGTTCGCTCTTTATGCTCCGCACGGCCCTCTGGGAATCTTGGAAATTAGCCACAGATTCGACGACGACAACTATAATAAAAAATTCACTGGTTCGATACCTTCCCCGGAACGACGTTGCATCGTCGACTCCATCGACATTCACAGCACCGACCGTGGTCGCAAAAGTCTGCCCCAATCGCTTACCCGGACACTCGATATCAGCATGCTCAGACGACTCAGACTCAGTGTCCACGACTGTGTCGACGCGAAGTATCTCAACCAGTTGTTGCAATATTGCACCTCCGTCTCGGACCTTGAGATCCACGGGACTATCGGTAACTCTCTCGAAGTTCTTTCTGCAGCCAAGTCACTGATGACCCCGCAGCCGGCACAGGATCCTTCGGAAGGCAACTGAGCATCGGACCGACAACATTCCCCCATCTTGCACACTTGACATTCCATATTCAAGCCCCAAGCGCGCTCGTCCAGGTCCCGCATCTACTCTCTCAGTTCTCCCCAGAGGGATCTCTGCGCCGAGTTACGCTTGTGGTCAGTCGCGACTCCGCACCCACGGAGGCGCCGTTTCTATACGAAACTTTGTGGCGCTGTGTCGACGACGCCAGTGCTGGCCTCCCCTCAGTGGTTTTCACTGTTAAAGTCTCCCTGACGTTTTATGGGGTCATTGAAACTGCGGTTGGAATTGTTACTCTGAGGCAGTATTTACCCTCCCTGGCAGCCAGTGCCCGCCTGCAGTTGACTACTACCACAGTATCCTACTTAGATTGACTTGGAATCTCGAACACGTACCACTTTTCGGAGGTTGCGGGTGTAGGGGACTTTACTTCGACCTACCAGCTTTTATGAATTATCGAACAAATTGCCACGGTCATAGCGGGTAAAGCTCCAAATTCGCGTACTTCATGTACATGCGTTTTTAGTAGAAAACAAACATACGATGGACAGTGAACGACTTCAAGTGGTTCCAAAAGGGGATATAGCACACGACCCGATTCGAAGTTGTCGAGATCTCTTAGGTACCCTCCGCCTTATCCACGCGACAGCGATCTGGAAATGGCGACCGTACCCGCCCCAGTCCCCCGCCGCAGCCCGCGCTCAATCAGGCGCAGATGAATCCCCTTCCTCCATCTGTCTTCACCCTCCCGCAGACAGCACAGCTCGAGGCACTGTACACGATACAGGTCGAAGGAAACCAGTCGCGGGACTTCCTCTTCTACTCAGATCGCATCATCCGCCTGCTCGTCGAGGAGGGGCTGAACCATCTGCCAGTGGTCAAGAAAGTCGTCCAGACGCCAACGGGGGCGACGTACGAGGGCGTAGGCTTTAAAGGAAAGATTTGCGGTGTGTCGATCCTACGCGCGGGCGAGGTGTGTTTTTGAACAGGTCACAATATGCCGCGGTTTGATATCTGCTGTAGGCAATGGAGGCGGGGCTGCGCGAAGTCTGTCGCAGTGTGCGGATCGGAAAGATTCTGATCCAGAGGGTGCACATCTACATGCAGGAGATATTCCTTTGAACTCAATGCATGCAGGACGAGGAAACAGCGCTGCCAAAACTGTTTTACTCGAAGGTTTTGATCCCGTCCTCCTGGTCGGGTTCATTTGAACCAACGTATTTCTAGTTCCCGCAAGATATCGCAGAACGCTACGTTCTTCTCCTCGACCCGATGCTCGGTAGGCAGAATCAAAGTCCCACCCGAGAAGGCCGTCTAAGTTGATCGTTCCAGCCACCGGGGGCTCGGCCATGAAGGCTGTTGAGGTCCTTATGGACCACGGCGTTCCAGAGGATCGCATCATTTTCATCAATCTTGTATACTTGCTGGTTCTTCTATTTTCTTCTTCTAAAACTTTCATAGATCGCGTCTCCAGAAGGACTTCGAACCTTCTGCACCAAGTACCCGCTGCTCAAAGTGGTATGTGAACGTGTACTTGCGGGTTCGTTCTGCGCTCATCCACGTCCAGATTACTGGCTGGATAGACCTCGGTCTCAACGAGAAAGCCTACATCATCCCCGGCCTCGGCGACTTCGGGGAAAGGAGGTACGCGACGTATCTCTACTTTATTCGCTTATTGAGTTTTTCTCTAGGTACTGTGAATGAAGGGATATGAGATGTGGTAGCATACTTGGAATCTAGCATAATTCTCCACGGTAAGGACCGAATACTTGACAGCCGACGTACCGACTGAGCCGTCGTAAATCTCCACCCTTCGCACAGTTAAGCCACTCCTGTACAACATTTCAATCTATGATCGCATTGCCAAGGTTGCTCAGCTCTCCGTCTGGTGGACACCAAGCGCGCTTTCGACGTAACAGCGGCCTTTCCCAGCCTTGCCTACGATTTGGGATGGCCCCACGATTTGAAAATCCTAACTTGCCTTCTTGCATCCAGTTACTGCATATCCTGCCAGTGTCCGCGCCTGATCTAGTCGAGTCACTGCACGATCTCGACGGCGTCACAAGTCTCCCCGCGAAGGGCGCGAGCGATCCTAAACACCCACCCTCCCCACGCGTCCCTACCCTCTGGTAGCACGACACCGCCGTCACCCAGATGACGTGCAGGATGTCCTCTTACTCTGCGACCGCAGGTCCATGCATGACAAGGTGCAGTACGAAACCTACCCTGTTCTCGGCCACACCGCAAAGACGACCAGATGAACGACTTATTGGCTACTAGATAATATTAATGTTCTTTGGTATTCTCTCCGCTATATCGAGACCTATCATAAGGTCTGAAACCCTGAGACTTTGGGTGGAGTCACCAGTATCCTGCAGGACGTGCATCTCCAAATATGGAAACTTGAAAAGTAACAAGATCATCGCCGCACAGCCACAACCAAACCTTCTCTTGCCACTCGCCTCGGAAAGCTTGGAACCGTTTCCGCTTGAACGTCTTACGGGGCTAACGATACAGAGTAACATTTTGTGAAGTCACAACCGTTCCCCGCCGTGATGGATCTTTGTTGCTTGTGCCGGCGAAAAACACACCGAAGACTGCCAGATAAACACGACCACTCGGAGAGCAGGGATACGGCGAGCTGCCCTTTACCTCAAGAACTGCTTGACGAGTGCATGTCGTATCTCAACTACAACTCGACCGATCTCAAGGTTTGCGCCTTGGTCTGCAATCTTGGTCTGCCGCAGCCCAGCGTCTTCTCTTTAACGTGGTTGTCGTCACCGCGCCCCCACGCCGGTATAGCCGCATAGAGCAGACGCTGCGCACCTCGCCGCATCTCATCCAGTACATTCATACGTTGGTCCTTCACCGAAATTCAGACGTCAAAATCAATGTCTTTGAAAAATTCTGCACTCTCCCATTTACACATGCAGAGAATATCTCTATATCTCACTCGTGTACGGTGACACTACCATCCGCGATTGCGTTGCAACGGCTGCTCTGCTCGCCCGTTCTCCGTCGGGTGGCCATCGAGTGCGAATTCGACGAAAGGGGGGCCTTTTCCGCGATGTGGAATGGCTGCTCTCCCACAATTCGACATCTCCATTTGCGTTCTTGCGACCATATGCCTCATCCTGCATACCTTATTCCACCTCGATCCTCCGCACCCGTCGTACTCGAGTCACTGAGGCTCGAAGGGTCGACAAATGTCGATGCGTGGCTTCAGCACGACCACTGTCCTTTCGACTTCTCGCGGCTTGCCGTGTTGACCCTCGAAATCCACGCATCGCTCCCTAGCTGGCCGCGGATGGCCGCTGCCCTTCAAAGTATCGAAGCTCTGGGTTTTTCTGCCTATGTATGCCTTCGCTGGTTTTAAACTATTATCGCTGAAACTCCCTCCCAACTCAAGTGCAGGGAAGTGATCGACCTGGGCCTGTTCCCAAACTTGTTGTTCTCCGCATCCACGCCGTATCCGTGTTCAACATAGCGATGACACTCGACACCCTTTCGACAATCACGTCCTCGTCCTGCATTCGGCAGATTGTCTTTTCCATCGAGGCTCCCGGAGTCGATATCTGTAACCGGCTCGATTCCAAAATGGCCGGACTTCCCCCTTTCATATTTAGAGTCTGTGAGACTTGAGATGGTGATGAAAGCGACTTCCAATGCTGGTCTCCAAGGCTTCCCTCGCTGGGCTCCCGAGATCTTGTGCGCCGCCTTGTTTCATTTATTTCTTCTCGTCTTACATGGTGATAGCTTCTTCGTACTGATTCTGACTGGTTCGAGGTGGGTTCGATTGGCAATCGGGGTCGCTCTTCTGATGATGACGGCTTCACTACGCACAGGCACAAATCCGGCGCAGGAACTCCGTAGTTGCTATTGCATGAGGTACACGAACATCATAAGAAACAATGAGCATAGCGATCTGTACATTAATATTAGCGATGTCGGGTTTGTTGTGACCTATCTACTCATCGAAGAACTAAATGTACAATACAGGCGTCTCTCTATGGTTTAGAAAGTAATACGCTAGCATCAAGCCATCCCCATTTCTATATCTTGCCCTTGACGCTCTTCCACTCCATAGCTAGAGCTCCAACGATAGATACCCCCGCCATAGCGATGCCAACTTGGAAAGCTGTCACCAGGGCGTCATTATACACGCTGATCACCTCTGTTATAAAATTTGGGGTCAACGGCGTTCTTCAGGTTGGTCGCGCCCGCCAAGAAGATAATCGCGGGGGTCTACGCTGGGGACACGCGCGACGAGCCCACTTATCAGCTTGTTCTGGAATACGTTCTGCCCGACGGAAATGAAGAGAGCGCCGCCCTGGAGGGAAGGGGTTAGCCGGCACTTGGACGTATGCTAAGGATGAACATACCAGAGTTTGTGCAAACATTTGAATGCTGGTGCCGACGGGAACATCTTTGAGTTCGAGGACGGTTTGGGCGGCGATCATAGGCGCCTGCATCCCGACACCAATCCCAAACCCATAAATGACCTGGTATCCAATCCAGTGCGCATGGCCCGTGCCAGGCTTGAAAGTTGATATCATCCCAGCGCCGATAGTCATCAACACAGTGGGATAGCTTTCATCCACGTAGAATCAGCATGCTGGCTCGTTGAGTTAGGTATGGTCAACGCACCCAGATGAACGGGGGTGTAGTATCCCCAGGCCGTGACGAGGCCCCCGGACACACTGGCAAATAACGTCTGAGCATGGATTGAAGAATACAGGAAGCCGCACAGGTCCCCTCACATCGTCGCCAAAACCAAACTGAGAAGCATGGGAAGATTGGTCGTCTGCGAGAAATCAGCATTAAACCATATATCCACGCGCGCGCGGTACGTACATGCCGCTCTTGACCGCCGAAGTACCCTTGATTGCTTGGAACCATATAGGCAGGTAGAACACAAAAATGAAGAAAGATGCGCCGAGAGTCAGGGAAAACCAGGCGGCTGCCCAGATGCTGCGCTTCACGAAAATCCGAGGTGGGACAGTGGCATTTTCTTGTTGCCATATTCTTGTAGAGTATCAGCGTCTATGACATGCATTAACCGCGACACTCACTGGATCGCGACAAGGCCGAGATGAAAACACCGAAGATGACAAAGAGAGAGCGATGATACGACCATTTTTCCACTCGTATTTAGATCCACCCCATTGTAACGCCAGAAGAAGGGAAACGATGGCAGGTATGAAAATGAGCGTGCCCCTGGAGATGGTGGTTATAACTGACAACGGAAAGGTAGAATAAATGAAATACCAGGGATCGAATTGCGCTACTTGCTGCCGCAGGGTTAACGGAATTTCCCGAGGCTTGTGCTCCGCGCTCTTGGGCATCTTGAAGAGGAATGCAATGGCGAATATAGTGACCCCCCACAATAGGGAGGTTGACTGGAGGGTTTGGCTTAGTACAGCGAAACGGAGGCATAAAAAGTGGCATACTATAGAAACACCATCGCCAGGTGACTTTATCGGTGAATGCACCACCTAAAGAGATTATTGAGGTGAGATTTCTAGCATTAAATCAGCGGAGTCAGGTGCTCACCCATGAGCGGTCCCGCCACGCTAGCTATACCGTACATTGCTCCGATTAACCCTGTGAACATTGGGCCGCTTGGCTAATGGCACGGAGTGCGCTGCGAAAATGATTCAGGAAAGGGTCCAGAATATAGTCCCAAGTAGACTGACCGATGACTGTCAAAGGAACGTCAGCACAATTCCAGCGCGAAGAATGCTGAACTGACTGATAAGTGCGCCAGTGAAAATGCCTGCGCTGCCCAAGCCTGCGACTGCACGGCCAAATGATCAGGGCTTTGGAGTTCGGGCGCCACACCGCAAACGAGACTTCCAACTTCAAAGAGAGAAATGGCCGTGAGAATACCTAGCATTCATTCAGCAGCAGAAGAAATGACTTCTTTGTTCTTCTCACCGATTTGATGGGCAAGAAACGTATAGAATTTCCCGAAGAGCAGTTGGGTCGCCGCAATGGCTAGGTAGAATTAGCCTTGGGTACAACATCGCAAGTAAATGACATACAAGCAGATAACTGCAAAGGTGGGAGAATGAGCGTATGCAGGATGTAAGGTGCGGGGACTTACGAGCTTCCATACTGAGCCAGAGAATAAGCTGTTTAAAGTATTGCAATAGTTGCAAAAACACGCACCCAGCCGACGTCGTCGAGGGACTTGAACTGGTCAGTTCTGGCCCATTGCGTCAGTCATATACATCGAAATGGCATCAAATACCCACATCTTTGGAATAGCTGTGGAATTCCATCAGGTATATATACACGAAGTGGCATCGAATAACGGACCGGTCGATATGATAGTATTATCAATTGCGACAGGAACACCGCCAGACAAAGAGCGACCATTAAAACCACCAGTCTAAAGCCATGAGGGAAGTCCTCCTCTTCCAAAGTTGGCTGAGGGTCAGATGACGAGACCTTCTCCTTCTCGTTCGACGGAACCCTCGATATTGAGTGGGAGGAGCCGTTGAGAGTGCCTTCGCTCGGCGTGGGATGAGACATGAGGGAAGACTGGGGAATCGTCAACTGGGCCCCTCGATCACAGAAAATCTCTTATATCTTCCGCGATCTGCCTTTCTCCCGATGAGTCAAGTCTGATGCGTCACCTTCTTTTACTGCCGGAGACGCGTGTTGATTTTTTGTTGCCTATCTGGGAGTGAGGAGCGCGCGTTGTCACCGATGACCATTGTTAATTGAACCAAAGTCTACGCGATGCATCCCTTCGTTTTGCTTTCCGGTGTGCGATCGCCAAAAAAAAATGGACACGCATGCCGATTTGATGCCGATGGTTGGGGTTCAATCGAGAAAACCCCTTGCAGCGGCGAATCATACTGGAATACCCACAACTGAATTTTACGGGTATTCCGGATCGATTATATAGTCGCTAGAAAGGATGCTGATTTTGTGACTACGCCTGTCAGAGGTGTGGGCTGGGATGAGAATTTAATTGTGCCGGGAATGCGTGTCCAGCAGGCCATAGCACATTACAATACAAGAACAGAATAGAGGATGAACGGCTGCGCACTTCAGATCTTTATCTGAACTTTAGTCCATGTCATGAGTCCGCTATTTCACATCGGGACTGCGCAGGTCCTCCGCAATTTTGGAGACAAATTTTTCATGTAGCCAGAGATGGAGCATGCCGAGGGCGAAAAAGTGTGCCGCGGGACGCTGTCACGCCACGCGCATTTGACGGAGGTATTGCGCCAATGAACGCCAGAATACTCTGGCGCTAAGTCACCAGGCACAATTTGATTTGACCAAACTCTCGTATTCGTTCAATTTTGACGGTTGCGGGTGGGCTGGTGCCAGTAACTGCGGCTGTTCAGGTGCTCTCCGGTAAATAGATTTTGGGCTATTTACCTCCCCATTATCCCAAATGCTCCCCCCCACAAAAAGAGAGAGAGTCATGTCGGATTTGGGACGCACGCGCCCGCAGTGATATTATAACTGTACCGGAGTCATGGCGCAGTCGTCTATAGTATACGTGATCCTGAACGACTATCTTCAGGAAATCGCGCAGTCCATACTATAGAGGCTGAAACGAGCCTAGCGCAGTCGGTCCGTAGCTGATGTTAATCACTGTTCAGGTGGGTTACGCACAGCCTAGATGAAGTAAAATAGTATTCAAATAGACTGCTTACTGGCATGTACCCCGTTGCATCCTCTTCTGTTATGACCGTAGAACACAAGTACTGGCACATGCAAAATACATTCCAAAATTCCAGTCGTGACGAGTTTCCATGTGCCTCTTGCTTGCCGCTCTCGAGTCTCACTTGCTTTTGTGTCATCGACTTTATCCAAATCTGTTTGCGTCTGCCGCGCTATCCCAGAATCCAGAACAAAAACAATGTGGGCTCCGACGAGATTCTTTGCCAGCACGGCGATTCCTACGGACGCCTTCGTCGTGGACGCGCCTTTGACTCGCATTCTGATGGCCCGAGGCCGAACCTCTCGTCCACCAACCAGAATTGCAGGGAATAAGCATGATACCCGACGGTCTGTGCCAGTGAGAGCGTTGTCCAAGAGACCATAGAGAGCATATGCCACCGAAGAAATAACATCCAAGCCAGAGCGACACAGACACAGAATTTGCTGACGACACCGCCCAGCCAGTCAAGCGCATAAGACTCTTCGGGACAACACTTCATCTTCGGCCCTACCACCTCCAGAAAAATGCGACCTGTTGATTGACGCGTAGGAATGGTGGCCCAGCAATACGATTTCTGCCCGCCAGGACGCAGAAAAGGCGAATGGCTCTGGCTCGTCGTTTCCATCCGAAGATCTTGGATTTTTTAAGCCGCGGAACTTTGTGTTTTCGAGAAATCAACCGGTAGAAATTCGGGTTGACGAGGATATCCAATTCGACGAGGAAGCTGGAGTAGGTCCGGTGCCAGAAGCGTGGCGGAAGACACAAATACAATGTGCCTACTTATCGTTCCGGTAAATCGTCGACATGTGCTTGTATCTTGGCCGCATTCTTCGGAGCGGTCAAGACATCCTGAGGTTGAGGATGTGATGGAAATCGACCCAGAACACACCGAGGTCCTCCGACGACAGCGTGGCCATCCATGTAGACATTGCATCGAGGATTGGTTTACCGGCCAAGATTCTAGCCTCGTCGTTTCGTTCCGCCCAAGTCGAGATAAGTATGGAAGTTCAGAGATGTGGCCCAAAGATGGGGATGTTGCCTATACGCTGGATTCCTTCGGTATCAAGGACAGTTTGGCGGCTGTATCCTTGATTGAATCCTGGTCAAAACGCTATTAACGACGCTCAGAATGGCCAGTACTATAGTGGAACCAATCACAAGGTAAGATTGATGCCGGGCGAGCAGTTGGGCCTTTGAGTCTAGGTGATTTTGGCTCTCGGACGAGGTTACAGAGGACGTGGGAGACAGGGATTTGGACGAGGGGGTGGAGAACATTTGTTGTCGTCCGAGTTGAAGATAGGGGCAAGTTGGAGCCAATAGTGAGTGAACGGGGACTGGATGAAATTGCAGACAATTTGTTGTCTTGCCATCTGTCGTCCGTCCACCAGCCTCGGGGTCCTCTTTTGTATTCAGCTTGCTGGGCCAGCTATAGCTGCATACGGATTACCTGCACACGGTTCTATTGTTGCGACCGGGTCCTGACCGGGCATTCGGCACGGTTGTGAACAAGAAAATGAGGCCAGCACCTGCCGGCACAATGCAGGGAACCGGGCTCCTCCTTCCTTCCTCCCTCCACCTCGATTGGTCTGTACTATAGAACGACACGACCAGGCATTAGATTCTCTGCTCTACGCCGCTTGACGACGGCTTTCTTGGGTTCACGCCACTGTTTAAAGTATTTTACAACCGCCTCGCGCCCATGCTCGTTCCATCCACGCCTCTGCCTCTGCTTTTACTTCTCCTCGCGAGCGATGGCGTCTCCGCCAAGAAGAGCACTCTAGTCCGGCGCACATCGGACTTTGCACGTCGCCAAACGACTAACCTTGCTCGCGACTTGCGCGTGGCGCTTGCTGGCGTCGGTCTGCTACCGCGGAGTGACAGCGCGCAGCATGTGATTTATTGCAAGAACTCAGGCCAGGGCGCGCTTGGTGCGTCCGGTGCGTCCGGTGCGTCGGGGTCGGGCTCAGCCTCCGGATCCGGATCGAGCGGAGGCTCGAGCACAAAGAGTGGGAGCGTGTCGTCCGGCCATTCCAGTTTCGACGAAGAAGGCGTCGGGAACAACGACGGGAACGGGCGCGGGCGCGACACCGACTTCAGCGACTTCAGCGTGGCATTTGACGCAGAATTATGTGCGTGTTTACTGCTACCGCCACTTTCAATGTATCCTTGCTGAGACTTTGGTTATCTGCGTGCAGGCCGGCTCGACCTTTTTCGACGGATGGGATTTCTGGGACACGTCTGACCCGACGCACGGGACCGTCGACTATGTCAGCCAGACAGACGGGGTACGCGCTCCGCCTCCATTCCGCGTACCATCGTACTGACGCGTTCATTGCAGCAAAACGCCGGCCTCATCGAAATCAACAGCGCAGGGAACGCGATCATGCGCGTCGAGACGACGCCGACGGTTGCGAGCGTGCGCAAGAGCATCCGCATCACGACGCAGAAGTCCTTCACCGGTGGCCTCGTCATCATGGACGCCGTGCACATGCCCACCGGCTGCGCGACGTGGCCCGCCTTCTGGTCCAACGGCCCGAACTGGCCCATCGGAGGCGAGATTGACATCGTTGAGGTATAGTAGGCGGGGATTGGCGGCATCGAATCCGTGGCTGATTTTCGGATATGTATTGCAGGGCGTGAACGACTACACGAACAACCAGGCGACGATCCACACTGGCCCGGGGTGCAGTCTCCCGACGGACAACCCCGCGCAGCTCGGCGCGTCGGCGTCCGCTGTGACCGGCGGCACTGACTGTGCGGCTGCGACGTCTGGGAACGCGGGCTGCGGCATGCGCAGCCCGTCGAGCCAGTCATTCGGGACTGGGTTCAACAGCAACGGCGGCGGGGTGTACGCGATGAAGTGGGACTCGAGCGGGATCTCGGTGTACTTTTTCGCGCGTGGGACAGTGCCGGACGACATTGGCGCAGGCGCGCCGCAGCCGACGACATGGGGCCTGCCCATGGCGCATTGGCCTGCAAGTGACTGCGATCCATGGAAGTACTTTTACACGCACGTCGCGATATTTGATACGACGCTTTGTGGCGATTGTGAGTTCTTCCCTTCCTACCTTCAGACTTGAGCCCCAACTAACCTGTTCTCGTAGGGGCCGGCTCTGCATGGACGGGCAGCGGAATTCCTGGACAGGAGCAGAGCTGCGCGACGCGCACAGGGTACTCGACCTGCGAGGCCTTCGTACAGGGCAGCGGGGCGTCGTTCGCCGATGCTTGTGAGTCTCCTGTTTGCCACTCTTTCCTTCCATAGTATTCTCATTACTGTTCGCACACAGACTGGGAGGTGAAGAGCGTCAAGTTTTACAATACAACGGCGCCGCTATAATCTTGAATGACTTGACGCTACTTATCTCTCCCGTAAATCTTATTAGAATCGACGTCGCGACTATGTATGTATGTACTCACACTTGGGTTAACGGATTTCCTCGATGAGAGGAGCTTGCTTAAGAGCGTCGCACCGAGGCTCGATGAAGGAGAAAATGCGGGGGCACGATAATAATGATTTCGTTCCATTCAAGTCACCAGGTTCAGACAAGACAATTCGTGCACCACGCCGCGTCTTGTCCAGAGAGATTAGACTTGGACAAAAAAAAGCAACCAACCGGCGTCTCACATGAGCCACACAAAGCACAAAACTCAACCGAGGTCCTCCGCGATCGAACAATTAGCTGTACACCGCCCTGCAGCATGTACAGAGACAGCCGAGCTGCTGAGATGGGCCTCTCAGACGGATCCTTTGGCTAAGGTATATACCGACGGTGCTCAACCATATCCTACTCTTTAGAGGCTGGAGGAGGGCGATAACCGGGTTTCCCTCGCGGCGCAGCGCGGAATTCTTTTTTTTGATGTTCGCACTGGTGGCCATTGAGCTGCACTCAACATTCTCCTGCAGACCACAATGCGCCGCCTCAGTCTGCCCTGAAGTACATAAATGGTGATTAATATGCAGTTAGAGTCCTTTATGCATCGACCTCGCTCCAGTCGCTCCCGACATCGACATCTGCGTCCGAGTCTGAGGCGCGCGGCTTCTGGATTACCGGTGTGTCGGCGGATGCGGGGAGGAGGAAGGTGTCGATGTCGGACGGTACGGGAGAGGCTGCTACAGGATTGACATGCAAAGGTGCGGGTGAAGACGACGCGGGTGACGAAGGTCGGGGGGTCGCGACGGATTCGGCGGCGGAAGCGGAAGGCGGGTACGAGGGTTCGCTGGCGGGAGGGTAGGATGATGAGGGAGTTTCTTCGGCATCGACGGTGGGTGAAGGTTCGGGGACAATGGTGGGCTCGGGGATAAACTCGGGTTCGGAGACAGGCTCTGAGTCGGCAACCTCTACAGACTCAGCGGCGGGAGCGTCCACGTTCTCGGCGGTCACGAAAACAGGCGCCTCGTCAACTGCAGGTGAAGGTCCAGACTCGGCAGGAACGGGCTCCGGGGCGGAGGCCCTCTCCTTTCACTCGTAGTTGGTGAGGGCTGGGGCTGAGACTCGGCGAGTGACATCCGGATCGCCTCCGCGAGCTCGCGCTCTTCACGCTCTGGCAGCTCCGTCTTCTTAGCAGCAGACGTAGTAGAGTTGGGAGCAGACGCTGAGTTGGATGGGCCCGTCTTGAAGACCACAGATGATTAGCACCTCGTCGCCAGATCAAGGGAACGAGTTGAGGCTGCGCGGGAGCGGAAGTTGGGGCGGCACCGCCCAAGAACATGTTCAAGAGCTGCTGGAGATCGACCTCGCCGCCGGTTTGAGTGGGTTGGGTGGGAGCCGCAGGACGGACACCGGCAGTGCCGAGGAAGTGGTTGAGAATGTGCTCAAAGCCGACGGGCTGAGGAGCCTGAGAGGCGGCCGGAGTGGGGGCGGGAGCAGGAGCGGGTTTTGAGGCCGATTGCGAGGGTGCAGGCGCAGGAGTAGCCTCTGTCTTCTCAGAGGGCCGCGCTGGGGTGGAGGTAGATTCCGTAGCGTTGGAAGTCGAACCCTAAACATTGCAGAGTGAGACGCGCGTCGGTAGTGGTAGAGTCTGAAGGCAGGTGGCGGTCCAGCGCATTCGCCTGTTAGGGAACCGAATAGTAGACGGCCGTACACAGTACGGGCGTATAATTTATTGATACGGACGGATGGCACCTTGATGGCACCCGTACTGTATTGGATCGCGCAGGCGTATTGAGCCGTCCAGTAAACGGCCGTGTATTGGCCCCGGTGAGTCTTCTTATATCCCCCCTTTTCATTGTCACTGTCAGTTAACTTGGGAAACCACCAGCAAGTGACAACTACCACTCCCAATCCTTTCGCAGGTGCTCACCCGTATTACGGGTTACGGTACGGGTCCCGTACCGCCGTAAAGTCCGGTTACGACGGTTTTAAGCCCTAACCGAATGACGGTCAGAATTGATCGCCCGGTGTCCATCCGGACCTTCTCCTTCCGAGTTAGAGTAATGCACTCCTGACTCCTCGCTCGTCGGCGTCGATGCGTCGTGCGTTCGGAGAGCTTGCTGCGCCTACCGAGGCTAGATCTGAGGTCGGCTTCGGACACTGGGAAGAGATCGACGCAGCCTCAGGACTAGTGGCTTCGTTGCCGAGTGCACCTGCCAGACACGCCCTCCTATGTTAAGCAAACTGGTATACCCGGGAGCAGCAAAACCGCGGTGGGTGCTTCGGTGTCAAGAGTCTACGTCCAAAATGCTTGGGAGCCGAATAAAAACTCTGGAGGGCCATTTAAGACGCGTCGCTCGCCGGGTCACTCCAGCAATCGCCCCCATCGACGATGCGCGTCAAACCCAGCTCCCCTTCTGCGCTTCTCCTCTTCCTCCTCGCCGCCGGCAACACACTCCTTGCTACTGCATTCTTTATTCCTGAACGGCCTAGCACCGACGCGACGGCACGACGCTCTTTGTTCTTCCCTTCCACCTTCGACGAGGCGGACCAGCGCTTCCCGATCTCTCCCCCGCACCAGTTCATCCAAGCTGGCCCCAACGATCACCGCGGCCCATGCCCTGGTCTCAACTCTCTCGCCAATCACGGGTTCATCTCGCGGAGCGGTGTTGACACGTTCCTCAATATCATCAAGGCTTCCAACGAAGTGTATAGAATGGGCGTGACCGCTTCGGCGGGCGCGGCCGTCCTTGGCTTGTTCGGCGGGAATCTACTCGATCCTACTTTGCCCATTTCTATTGGCGAGCCGCCGAAAAATGTTGGCCTGACTGGGATATTGGGTGGTATTCTCGGTATGTGGTGCCTGCACCCTGCTTCAGCAGACGATTCCGGTTACTGACAAGTCGTAGCCCCGCCTTCCGGTCTCACCAACACCCACAATCAGTTCGAGTCCGATGCTTCTCTCACGCGATGCGACTTGTATCTCTGGTGCGTCCCTCATTCACTTTCCTCCACCAAGTTGAGCCGTACTGATTCACATTGAAGCAACGACAGTCACACGCTTCAGCCCAAGTATCTCGAGCCGCTTCTAGAGTTGTACGCTGCAGATTCGAGCATTGCCAACAGCGTCGCACTTGTGAGCAAACACCACGCCGATCGCATCGCGGACTCGATCAAAAATAATGGGCTCTTCTTCTTCGGACCGGTGCAGATGGTAAGTAATCACTCATTCCAGTGTTCGAGTAAACCCGTAACGATTTGAAGATTGTGGGAGCCTTCACGGCGCTGCAAGCCCCGTCGCTCTTCGCGAACTACTCCGCCGAGCATCCAGAGGGATTCATGAGCGTTGAAGGGCTCATGTCGATCTACGGCGCTGCCCGCTCTCCCAACGGCACGCTCACCTGGACCCGCGGATCCGAGCGCATACCCGACAATTACTACCCGCCGCCCCGGAGCCCTGCTGTACCAATGGGACCTGCCCATCCTCCTGCCGCAGGTGCTCGAGATGTGGGCGCGGTACCCAGAAACGCTCTCCCTCGGCGGCAACCTCGGCCAGCCCAACACGTTCTTCCCGCTCGACCTCGGGGCGTTCACTCGTGGCGCCTACTCGCTTGACGACCTGCGCCACCCGGACGGGACGAATCTGCTCTGCTTCGTATACCAGCTGGTGCAGATCCTGTTCCCGGATTTGCTCGGGAATGTCAACGATTTGCTCGCCACGGTGTTGACGGAGGTCGGGGAGCTTACAGATGGGGTCTTGGGCAAGTTCGTTTGTCCCCGGACGATGGGCTCGGTGGACATGACCGTGCTGGATAGGTACCCCGGCTGGGTGAAGTCGAAGACGAAGTAGTGGCTCGGCTGGCCATATAGCCGGGGAGGCTGCTCGCCTCTCGTACACACCGTTATTCCCCCTATATTGAATACCTAATAGAATGAAGTAAACTAATATGGTTGTGAGTCAGAAGAATAAATAAAGAGATAGAAACTCGTACCTCAGACGGGCACTTCAAGGAGTGAACGACTGAGGTACGAGTGCGTCCTTCGGCATCACGGCAAATAGTGCAAAAATATTCTGTACGAATATTGAAATCTTACGGGAGTCACCCACTCTTCAGAGGCTCGCGGATTTCCCTCGCGGGGCAGCGCAGAAATTTTTTTATGTTCACACATCGGCGCCCTGCACAATCAATTCTCCCTGAGACCAGAACAATTCGTGCACTGACGCCGCTTCAATATGCACTGAGATAACCGGCCGTTCAACCCGCCGTGCTCTTCTTCGCAATAGGGGTATGTGTTTACAGTGGGGTTAGCGGGTTTCCTCGCATCGGTGAGATGACAGGTGGAACTTGCTCGAGTTTATCGCATCGAGGCACAAATGAACAAAATTTCGGGGGAACGATAAATATATTCAGGAAATAAGTTACACAAAGTGCTTGGCAGGCAATCGCTCAAATGCCCATTGAGAGACGAGGAGCGAAGGAGTGTTTCATTTCTGTTATTCCATTATACAACGACACTACACAATAAAGACAAGATAAAAATGATAAAGAGTGATAAATGCATGCTATGCTAATATGGGTCGAATTCTTTATGCATCGACCTCACTCCAGTCGCTCCCGACATCGACATCTGCGTCCGAGTCTGAGGCGCGCGGCTTCTTCTGGATCACCGGCGCGTCGGCGGATGCTGGGAGGAGGAAGGTGTCGATGTCGGACGGTACGGGAGAGGCTGCTGCAGGGTTGATATGCAAAGGTGCGGGTGAAGACGGCGCGGGTGACGAAGGGCGGAGGGTCGCGACGGATTCGGCGGCAGAAGGTGGGTACGACGATGAGGGTTCGCTGGCGGGAGGGTAGGAGGATGAGGGAGTTTCTTCAGTATCGACGGCGGGTGAAGGTTCGGGGACAGTGGTGGGTTCAGGGATAAATTCGGGTTCGGAGACAGGCTCCGAGTCGGCAACCTCTACAGGCTCAGCGGCGGGAGTGTTCACGTTCTCGGCGGTCACGACAACCGGCGCCTCTTCAACTGCGGGTGAAGGTCCAGACTCGGCAGGAACGGACTCCGGGGTGGAGGGCCTCTCCCTCCCAGCCCACCGCCTCCACTTCCCCTCGACAATCCTCTCAACCTCATCCAACGCGCCCTCAACACGGCCTACAACCTCCTTGCGCCCATGTCTCAGCTCCTCATCGCCAAAGCTCTCCACGGCATCCAGGCGCGCAAGCAAACCGCTCAGCGCCTGATGGTAGAACCGCAAGGGCTGATTCTGTGGGCTATACGACAGTTTCGCCATCACGGATTCCTCTGCGCTCCCGTTACGCGTAGGGGAAGCGGTGCGCGAGGTGGAGAAGTCGAGTTGCGGCGGGAAGACGAATTCGCTGGACAGCGCAGCGAAGGACGCGTCGATGGCGTGCACCTCGGCGGTCGAAGAGGCGACGTCCTTCACTGGTGCGGGCGCGGGCGCCTTGCCCTTGCTTTCATTCGTGGTTGGTGAGGGGTGAGGTTGAGGCTCGGCAAGCGACATCCGGATCGCCTCCGCGAGCTCGCGTTCTTCGCGCTCTTGCAGCTCGGTCTTCCTCGCGGCAGGCGCCGTTGAAGTGGGGTTGGAAGCAGACGCTGAGTTGGATGGGCCCGCCTTGAAAGACCGAAGATGATTAGCACCGCGTCGCCAGATAAAGGGAACAAGTTTTCGTACCTGAGGCTGCGCGGGAGCGGAAGTTGGGGCGGCACCGCCCAAGAACATGTTCAAGAGCTGCTGGAGATCGACCTCGCCGCCGGTTTGAGTGGGTTGGGTGGGAGCCGCAGGACGGACACCGGCAGTGCCGAGGAAGTGGTTGAGAATGTGCTCAAAGCCGACGGGCTGAGGAGCCTGGGCGGTGGCCGGAGCGGGGGCGGGAGCTGGAGCTGGAGTGGGGTTGGGAGCCGATTGCGAGGGTGCAGGCGCAGGAGTAGCCTCCTTCTTCTCAGACGGCTGGACTGGGGTGGAGGTGGATGCCGTAGCATTGGAAGTCGAACCTTTCGAATGCTCGACCTCGACACCAGCGGCAGCGAGAAAGTGGCTGATGAGTTGCTCGATGGTGATGGGGGCCTTGGCCTGAGAAGCGGGGGCCTCCTTAGCGGGCTTGCTTTCGGTCTTGGGTTGAGCAGCAGTCTTGCCGCCGAATACGTGTTGCAGAAGTTGCTCCACGCTCACTGCCTCAGCTGGAGCCTGAATCTTCTCAGACTTGGGTTCCCGCCTGGCCTCGACGCGACCGCCGAGGAGCTGGCTGAAGACGTCCTCGAGATTTATAGAGGTAGGCTTCGCCTCCTCCTGGGAAGATGATTTGTAGTTAGGATCATGCATAGGTTTGAAAGTAGGGTGCACAAAGCGTACTTTATGTGCTTTGCGTTCGCAGCCACAGCCGTGGGCCTGGTGGTGGTGGCGCTGACCCACAAACATCGGGGTCGGATCGACCGTGTCGTGGAACTCGGGGTAAGGCGAACGGGTGGGTCGCGCAGACCTTGGGAATAATATGAGTATCAGGACCTCGCAATGAGCGAAGGAGTATACTGTTAGGACGTACATGATGTGTGCGGGGACCTTCAGGCAGGACGACACGGAAGGAAGGAACGAGGGCACGTTGAGTGTGGGCTTGGAGTTCTGCACGCTGGGCGGCGACTGCGCGGCTGCGCTCAAGGTCGCGCACGGCCAGCTGTGCCCGGCGCTCCTCACGGATCCGAAGCGCTTCAAGCTCTCGGGCCTGCTGCTGGGCCCTTGCGCTGGGCTTCTTGAACGCGGAGGGTCTCAACCTCCTGCTCGCGACGATGCGCGCGCGCTCCTCGGCGGCGATCTGGCGGCGAAGCGCGTCAAGGTCAAGAGGGGCAGCCTGGGAGTATTGGGGAGCCGGGGTGTGGGTGTAGTAGGCGCTAGGCTGGTGCTTCAAGCTCTGGATTTGCTCGAGCCTTTGGCGGAGCTGATCCTCCTCTTGCTGTAGCCGTTCCGCAGCAAGATACTCGGCCTCGGCCGCCTTGGCTTCGGCGAGGGCTGCGAGATACTTCTCGCGGGGGTTGATTTGGGAGACGGGTGTCCGATACGAGGGGGGAGACGAGTACGAGTTATGGAACATTGTTCAAGTTGTTGTGTGAATGAGAAGAAGTTGTTGTTGGAAAAAATAGCGCGACTGTGCCCGCTTTTATAAACATTGCAACGTGAGACGCGCGTCGGGACGCGTAAGCAGTAGACGCGTGTCGGTGGTGGTAGTATCTTCCAGAATGAAATAGATCCTTCGGCCTGACTCAGACTCGGGTCATTACAAAGCGGTGTTCATCAGCCAGCGCGATCCGTCGGGCATGTTCTTTCAAAGCATCTCTTGAAGAGTACATCCAGCAAGCAGTGTGAAGACATTGAGCGGCAGAACTCCGGCCGCACATCGTGGTGGTCAAAGCGGAAAGTTAGCATCATGAGACGCGTGACCCCACATTTCTCTCTTGGCCACATCATCCTCGTGCTGCGACTGGAGCCCGCTCTCCTTTCAACATGAGCGCCTCAACGTGTGCGATATCTTCCCTTCCATACGAGCTTCTTGTAGCCGTCGCTGTCGCGAGCCAAGAGGATTGCGTCGTAGATTCGAACTGGGAGACCGAATCCACGACTTTCAAAGCAGAGTGGACCCTGTCCCATGTTTCTCGTCGCTTCCGCGACGTTTGTCGTCGGTGCACCCGCGCTTTGGACGTTTATAGAAACGGACTTCACCGGCGAAGGATCAGTGGAGATCCTTAATCTCTACCTTGAGCGTTCCCGAACATCCAAATCTCACTGATCCTACGCGAACCCGAGAGCTGTATGACGGTGGACGGTCTCCTGCGAGAGCGGGTCACCGAAATTATTGTCCCCCAGGTCAATCGCATACAGAGGTTGAAGATTGTGTGGGACCTGGAGGAGGAGATGTTGGGCCCCTTCCGCGATGTAGCAGCCCCTCATTTGGAACACCTCGAGATTGTGTACCGCGGCGACGAATTGGCGGCTGGGGCCCCCCGTTGCGATGTTCTGGTCTGGAGCTCCGAGATTGACCTTTCTCAAAATCGATCGCTCCACGCTCCAATTACCACCACAGCCTTTGTGGATGGCCTCGATTACGCATCTAGAGTTACTGGGAGGCTACGAACCAGATATTAACTTGGCCGCTGTCACGGTGCAATGCCCCTCGTTGACACATTTGCACCTCGACATACCCTACGCGCCCCCGGACGCGAACCGGTTTCACATCCCAACTCTAAAATTCCTCCACGTTTCGATTCAAGACAACGAGCGTGCAGACTACGTCTCGTACATCGTTGCTCTCTTCGATGCCCCCGCATTGGCAGAATTAATCCTCAACGGCGCCCACGGCGACCAAGTCGCTTTTTTCCTTTGCTTGAAAAGTCTCCCTCAGTCGTCCTTCCCTGTCTTGACCTCCATCTCCTTTATCTGCAGAGGCTCTTGCTTATGTGAAACGCAGCCCGGGTTACCCTATCACCCACTCTCTTCACCCCCGGTCCTCTTCCCTGCACTCTCCCATCTCATCCTGATCAACCAATGCCATGCTTACGCCTTAATCAAAGACATTTTAGGCCCAGTGTCACACCCATGGCCGCTTCTCAAAACCATCACACTGGGTGCGATGGACGATTCGTTCGAAGAAGTCGGCGCGGCCGTCGAGGACGCAGTGGATTCGAAAACGCCAGCGCGGAGAGCCAGTTTCCCGAGGTTCGACTTTTCCGTGTGCTTTCATCTCTTGAAGACTGGGATGAGAACAGTCCTGTGGACGTGGAGAGGTCATGGTAGCTTGGGTAAGCTCACTTCTACTGTTTCATACAAGGCCTAACGACACTCTAGACGAAGGGGACAAAAATCTTGGGGCGGTTCAATTATTCTCTTGTGCGGGACTGTCGAAAATGTCCCCCTCGTTGACACATTTGCACCTCGACGTAACCTACGCGCCCCCGGACGCAACCGGTTTCACATCCCAACTCTAAAATTCCTCACATTTTGATTCAAGATAACGAGCGTGCAGACTACCTCTCGTACATCGTTGCTCTCTTCGATGCCCCCGCCTTGGAAAATCAACCTACTGTCAACATCCATCGACGCCTCCCCGTATTCGTCCTCCTCTTCGTCCTCGTCCTCTTCCCCCTCATCGCTGACGCGCTTTTTCTTGCGACGCGGGGGGTGTACGGCCGTTAGCTTGGCTTAGCAGGTCGTTGGATACCTGTTTTCTTCCCCACTATTGAATTGTCGCCGCGATAGGGAATATGGGGTTTGCTGGGAGTACGAGCCATGTAGAGCGTGCAGATGGCGATCTGGAGCGCTTATTGCATTAATGGATCGCGTAAGCAGATTCACGTAATTCTTCAAGTTGTGGCCTATATAAGCCTCTGATCTGCGCAAAAAATTCTCGGCAACTGCCCACCTTTATGCCTGCCGCTTTCCTCAATCCATCCGACGTCCTCAAGACCCTCGCGGAGTACTCCCGCAAAGATGGCCTCTCCGTCACCGACCTCATGGACTCGCGCGTCCATGCGGGCTCACATACAACGACTTCCTCCTTCTCCCCGGCAGAATCGACTTTCCTGCATCCCAGGTCCTCGCTGAGAGCCGTATCACGCGCAACGTCGTCCTCAAGACCCCTTTCATGAGCAGCCCCATGGACACCGTCACTGAAGACTCTATGGCTATTGCAATGGCGGTAGGTGGTGTTGAACTCCCAGTTTCTTTTCTAACCAAAAAATTACTCAGCTCCTCGGCGGAATAGGTGTTATCCATCATAATCAAACGCCCGAGAACCAGGCAGCCATGGTACGCGCCGTCAAGCGTCACGAAAACGGCTTCATCGCCGACCCCGTCGTGTTGTCGCCCACCAACACCGTGGAGGATGTCTTCGACATCAAGGCCCCGCCTGGGATTTTGCGGCATACCCATCACAGGTTCGTATCCGTCCCTGCTACCCCCTCTAGGATGAGCAAATTTATTTCATAACCTTCGTTCTGCCGAGCCAACGTGTTTATACATGTGATGTGCGGATTCTCTTATGACCTCTGATCTTTTCTTCTGTGTCTTGTGATTTCTTCAACGCGACTAACTTGTTGCTCCCAGACACCGGCTCCCTTGGCGGTAATCTCGTGGGCATAGTCACCTCACGCGATGTCCCAATTCCGCGACTACTCTACGCCCTTGTCGGACGTAATGTATGGTTCATTTGACTTTGTCGATGCAACGCCGACCTGAGCACAGGACGCGCGACCTCGTCACTGCTCAGCAGGGAATCACCCTCCTCGAAGCCAACGACATCCTGCGCGACTCCAAAAAGGGCAAACTCCCTATTATCGACGCCGAAGGCCGCCTCATCTCTCTCCTCGCACGCTCCGACCTCCTCAAGAACCAGTCCTACCCTCTCGCGTCCAAGAACCCCGAGAGCAAGCAGCTCTACGCCGCGGCCTCCATCGGCACGCGCCCCTCCGACCGCGGACCGCCTCGCGCTCCTCGCCGACGCCGGCCTCGACATCGTCGTGATCGACTCCGGCCAGGGTAATTCCGTCTTCCAAATCGACATGATCCGCTGGGTCAAAGCGACGTACCCCAAGCTCGAGGTTATCGCCGGCAACGTCGTCACGCGTGAGCAGGCCGCGTCGCTCATCGCCGCCGGCGCAGACGGCCTGCGCATCGGCATGGCTCGGGCTCCATCTGCATTACGCAAGAAGTCATGGCCGTGGGCCGTCCGCAGGCGACCGCGGTGTACGCCGTCGCCGAGTTTGCGAGGCGCTTCGGTGTGCCCGTGATCGCGGACGGCGGGATCAGCAACGTGGGCCACATCGTGAAGGCACTGGCGTTGGGGGCGGGTGCCGTGATGATGGGTGGGCTGCTCGCGGGCACGGAGGAGGCGCCCGGGGAGTACTTCTACCACGAAGGCAAGCGTGTGAAGACGTACCGCGGGATGGGCTCGCTCGAGGCGATGGAGCAGGGGAAGCAGCCCGCCGCGCCGAAAGTGAATGGCGTCGGCAAGGCGAAGAGCACCTTCGTGGAGAATGCGGCAACATCGCGCTACTTCTCAGAGGCCAGCGCAGTCAAGGTCGCGCAGGGCGTGAGCGGGGACGTGCAGATAAGGGGAGCGTCAAGTCGTTCCTGCCATATCTATATGCGGGTGTGCAGCACTCGCTGCAGGATATTGGCGTGCGCAGTATCGCGGAGCTGCGCGAGGGCGTTGCTGCGGGCTCCGTGCGTTTCGAGCTGCGCACGGCCAGTGCGCAGGTAGAGGGAGGCGTGCATGGCCTGAATTCGTAAGCTTTTCTTCTCAATATGTATGTATGTTTTACCCGTACTGATGTCTTTGTAGATACAAGAAGCGCCTTTTCGCAACGGCTTCTTAGATTTGTACGGTTTCGAGCATTCATGTGTATCCATAGACTAATTGTCTTTCAAACTCTACAAATGTGTATCGGGAATCTGACTGGAAACAGACAGAGTTGCTGCATTCTACTTCATTGTTCAAGGATGGCAATTTCATCGACAATTAATGCTTCTTGCTAACTCCCCGAGAATTCTTAGTTATTGCCTTCATCCCGGATCGTGTTTAGTGAGTTGTAAATTTCGTGCTCGCATGGGAGTCCCTACTTTAGAGATGGCTGGACTCCGAGATCATGATTCTGAAAAGTCGCGTATCGTTGGTTTAGATTCTTAAACACCAAAGAAAGAATACATGTGTTGTCCCAGTCCGGCACCACGCCACCACCAATTAGAACATTACACCGATTTGTTGCACGTACTTCTGAATTTGCGGCCGCGTCGCCCCCTCGCTCGCTGCCTGATTCCCCTCCTCATTTCACCTCCTCGGCACCACTCAAAAGTAAGGACGAGTCCTTTAGGACTCGTAAAGACATCAATCCGGCCGCACATCGTGGCGGTCAAAGCGAAAGTTAGCATCATCAGACGCGTGACCCACAATTCTCTCTCTTGCCATCATCATCTTCGTAGCGAGAGCTGTAGCTTCGACATTCAGTCTCGACGCGATGAGTGCCCCAACGACAACGATTTCCTCCCTTCCATATGAGCTCCTCGTAGCCATCGCTGTCGCAGGCCAAGAGGATCGCGTCGCAGAATCAAACTGGGAGATTCGTACCACCACTTTCAAATCAGAGTGGACCTTGTCTCAGCTTTCCCAGCGCTTTCGCGACGTTATCGTCGGTGCGCCCGCACTTTGGACGCTCATAGAAACGGACTTCATCAGCGAGGGGTCGGTGGAAATCTTTGACCTCTATCTTGAGCGTTCCCGAGCATCGAAATTATCAATCATCCTACGCCAATATTTGAGCAGTAGGGCTGTCGGAGAGCGGCTTCTCCTGACGGGAACCAATCACATCGTCCCACACGTCCATCGCATACAGAGGCTGAGGATTCTGCTTGGAATCCAGCGGTGGGCATGGGATATGTTGGCTCTCTTCCGCGACGAAGCGGCTCCCCATTTGCAGCACCTCGAGATTGTATGCGCCACCTTGGATTGAAACTCCGCTCGTGATGTTCTCCTCCGGAGTCCCGAGATTGGATTTTCTCAAAATCGATGGCTTCATACTGCAATCACCGGCAGCTGCGTTCAAGCTTACACATCTCGAGTTGCGGAGGGATCGGTGCATCGACCTTGTTTATCCCACCCTCAACCAATACGCCGCACTCACAGCGCAATGCCCCTTGTTGGAACATTTGCAGCTTGACGTGAACTGTGTGCCCGAAGAGGCACCCAGATTTCTCATCCCAACTTTGAAATACCTCCGCATTTCGATTCCAGGAGAAGACGCGGACTACTTGTTGACTGTCGTCGATATTTTTGACGCTCCTGCGTTGACCGAATTGATCTTCGACGGCACCCACGGCGACCAGATCGCTTCTCTCCTTGGCCGGAAGACCCTGCCTCTCTCGATCTTCCCTGCTTTGACCTCATTGACCTTTCTCTTGGGGGACTCGTGTCCGTGCGAGAGCGCGAACGAAAACCTTCCCTCTCACACTATCTCCTCTCCTCCGGCTATTTTCCCCGCACTGTCTCGTCTCACCCTGATCAACCAATGCTTCACCGAGCACTTGATCCAAGACATGTTGGGCCTAGCCTCGCACCCATGGCCGCTTCTCAAAACCATCACACTGGGTGCGGTGGACGATTCGTTCGAAAAAGTCGGCGCGGCCGTCGAGGACGCAGTGGATTCGAAACGCCAGCGCGGAGAGCCAGTTCCCGAGGTTCAACTTTTACAATTACTGTCTCGTGAAGATTGGAACGAGAACGGTCCTTGGTATGCGGAGAGGTCGTGGTAGCTTGGGTAAATTCTCTTCTCCCGTTTCACATGGCAGGACCTAACGATACTCTAGACGAACGAAGGATGAAGTGCAGGGTAGACTTTAGTCCCAAGGTCAACTCTCTTCTGTCGTATCATACAAACTGCTAACAGTAGTCTAGGCGAATGAAGTACATGCTGGCTTCCTTGTGTAAGGTCGTGTACTGTCGAGGGGTGTCTCCTTCGTTTTGCAATTGCTATACGGTAGTCTTGAACCGCAAGCCAATGTCCCGCCCGAAAAGCCTCTGCCCTTGCCGAGTGTTGCGCCTCTTGTAGTTTGATGTGTTGCAATTGTCTCGAGCGCTCGCTGAATAAAGGCCCGGCATCCCGCTTCCGAAACTCTGCTATCCCAGCTTTCGCAAGTCGGGTATGTGCTAGCTTCTTCGATTGTGCTTCAATCTTCTGGTATCTTTGTCCACGTGCAATTTCGGAAGAAAATCGGGTTTGCCTTCATCCACCAAAATGATAGTAAGAGGCCGGCGAGCGGCGGGTCACAAACAGTTACATTGCCATAGTTATGAGTTGTAGGTTTACATTAGCAACCAAACAAAAATTCTCAACCCTCATCTAGAAATTGTAACGGACCCATATCCATTCACACGAAACTGTCATGGACTTGGCGACACTTCTGAGGAAGGCCCCCGGGAAGCTCCACCAAAGGGTTGTCCGAAAAAATTGCGTTTTTGAGGCCGAAATTGGCCATTTCCATGTCCGAATTTTGCGTTTTTGAGGCCAAAATTTCCGAATCCTTGTCCGGATATTGTGTTTTTGAGGGATTTTGGCGGACAGGTGCCGATCACACCGCGCTGCTTTACGCTGGGAATATGCTCCCAAAAAAAGAGTCTGTGGTCAAGGAGATTAGAAAGGTTATACTGAAGGTGAAGAAGCCATAAGTAGTCGAATGCGCCTCTCTATCTGTAGCTAAAAAATTCGTTTTGTATCACGTTTTTGGCGGTATCACATTTGTTACATGTCACTACCCTTGTCCGAAATTGCGTTTTTGAGCTCCCGAAAATTGTGTTTTTGAGGCCAAAATCTTGAAAATTTCCGGACAAACCCTTTGGTGGAGCTTCCCGGGGCCTTCTGAGGATGCACAGGAACAGTAATGGAATTGTCCGTCCAACGTTTGTGCGACTCGGAGCTTGAGGTGGATGCTGTCAACATCGAAAACCCCTGTGCAATGGTTGGGGTTTTTATTTCATTGTTACCCTTGCTTGTCAAGCTCTCTCCACCTTCTTCATTAGCCAAGTGTGCACTTCGGATGTAACCCGATGATTCTAATTTTCCCAAGGTTAGTCAACCATAATACGTGCTTCAAGTTTTTGCGTAAATGCAACTTGAAAGTTGAAGTTCCTCAGTTTCTTATCAAAACAGCACTCAACTAGTTAAATACTGAATCTAGGGACCCCGTGCCATGGAGATTGACAAGTGCAGAAAAGTATTTTGAACCTTCATGTTCAACTGCCAGCCTTTCCAGCCAGCTGCAATATAGATTCTCTAGAAAAAGGCATTTATGAAAACATTTTCATTCCCTCCAATTTCAAACCCTTGTGTCCAACTTGAAATTCTATCTTCTCAAGCCCGAAATCTTCGCATTTGTGCCTATTTGGGACGGTTGGCAGCGATTCCCAAAGGCCATGGGTAGCAGATGGTCAAAAAAATGATTTCATTGTCTGATATAGCTTCGAGTTTGCCAGAAAGTTGGATAGGATTTGGAAGTGTGTTTCTGGTTGGTTTCTGGGATTTACCAGAACAGTCTTGAGGTTCTCAGTGTCTTGAGCACTCTGCCCTTTGTGGATCATACCCAGCTACAATCAAAAAAATTCTGGGTGCTTTTTTCGCAAGCAAGGTCTACACTGACACAGGCGAAGCTTTCTAGTACTGGGTCTTGTGTTGAGAAAATCCAAAAAAAAAAGAATATGAAAAAGGAAAGAGAATGAGGGGATTCAAGAGAACCCAGTGAGACTTCAAGTCTTAGTTGCTGCACAGAAATTGATTCAAACAATTTTGATTGGATTTGGACCAGCAGCTAAAATATGAACAAGGAGAAGACAATGGTGGGAGGTCACGCACATGAAATTACCCTTGCGACAACCTAGAATCAACCCAGATGGAATGTACAATGTCACGGAACTCTAAAATCACAACATGAGGTCTTGAGCAATGATTTGGTGATGTATGCGAGGGTATCACCTGGCAAGCCAGATATTGAGGTATGGGAGCAGGCAAATGCAGGTGCAAAAAAGCTTGCTATCGTTCTGAAGATCACTGGAACACGTTGTAAGTGTAGGCGTAAAGCCGTTGAGGCAAGCGGCCCAAATCTGAGGTCATGTCATGTTGCCCATGTGTTGATGTACAGTATACTCATAGAAAACAGGATCACTGTGTGTATTGTGCTGTTGCACGGGATCACTGTGCTGTTGCACTGGCCATTGACATTTTGACCCACTGTTGCATCTATGGATGTTAATGTTCAGTTCCAGGACCCGTTGACACAAGTTACAGAGGGATTGTGGAGGGAAGATCACAAATATGGCCAAGTTAGCTACCTGAGTCACGTAAAAGATGACACATACATGTAGCAAACCAAGCAATATTTCCAGCCTTGCTCCAGCGCACACAGTTGTGCATCACCACTGTGGCTAGCGGTCAAGTCAAGAACCAGAGAAAAAGCAAAGAAATTGCTATGTGGTGAGAATGGGCAGTTTTTGCATAGACCAATCTGCTCTGAACCAATTGATTTTTCAAAATTTGTACCATAAACTAGCTCCTAGATACCAGGTGCTATATAATATTATTTGTGGCTCATAAAATATTATTATTGGCCTAGACTGTAGGGTTCAGCTGAGAATCCGGCCTGAATTTGGTGGTCTCTAGACTTGAGGGATTAATCATTTGTAGGGGCCCTGGTACTTGGGCATTATGGACTGCAGGCACTGCCGAAAGCACAAAAGAAGGGAGGGAGAGATGCCTTGAGTACCCCAGGAATCCAAACCCAGAAGGTGAGGGGCTGGAGCGCCATAGACAAGCTGAACAACACCGACTTAGTGGTGAATGGGAGATAACATTGGTGTATGAACTTTATGTGCCATGCCATGTTATCTGCCATTAGGGGAAGTCAGGGTTCGGAATTCCGGGTCGATTCTGTTGTTGATTCTGATTTCGATTCTGGTCCGAGTCCGGCATCGAGCCGCAGTCAGTTTTTGTTGGGACTGAGAATTGAAATGATCGATTCCTGGAGTCGATTCTGATGTTGTTCCTCCTCTGGAGGAGGAACAATGATTTTGTTCCAATTCTCAGTCAATTCTGGCATCAGAATCGGTTTCAGAATTGATTTCAGAATTGCTTCAGAATCAACACTGAATCAACAACTCTGACTTCCCCTATTGCTGAGGCCCGAGAAGCCACAAAGCTTTTTAAAAAAATTCTGACTACATAGAAAGCTTCCGCATTCTTTCTTACATCCCCCATATTATTTTCCTGATTTTAGAGGGTGTGGATATGAAGCTTCAAGCAGCCGAACCACGGTTGGAGCTGAAGCAGTGTTACTTTGCTGTATCATATTTGGTCTGTAGCTCAAAATGGTAATAAATGCAAGTCATGTGACGTATTTGCGACATTTTTGGTCCTCCCCCCTCAGACTCCCCCCAAATAGGCACATACAGGATAAATCCTGTTTGTGAACAATGTCGCCGCCCGTAAAGCCGCTCCTCCTTACCTCCTACCAGTGGAAAGCGCATGAGAAGCCGCCGTAAGAGTAAGAGTGCAAGGTATCAACTACTACTGTGATTCCTTGGCGTTCATTCTCCTCAGCTTGAAGTGCGGAGCGGTTCTCAGCTGGCAACTGGGGAGGGCAGCGTTGACAGCTTCGCCGGCACCGCTAAGCAGTTCAAGACCGGATATTTCAAGTCGCAGGAGTGCAGGCATGCAGTTCTGCTCTTTGCGATTTTCCAACGTAACTATGCGCGCAAAGCCAACAATAGGGTCAACCGCAAGTTGCTCTGTCGCGTAGCAGATTGAGCATGCATCTCATCAAAACAAGGAGGTAGACAACCGCCAGTGGAGACGTGGGTTGAAACCGACGAGAAACCTGGCGTCTTAAGAAGAGAAGCGGGGAAATAAGGCGGGCGTTTTGAGAATTCATTGTCATAGGTAGATTTCGCAAGATCCAGCCAGACCCAGACGAACAGAAATTAAACGGTTCGCGACGCAATTGTTCTCTCGTCCAGTGACTGCGCAAACCCACGGAATGTCTGCAAGTACGGATCGCGGGGGGGATGGTAGTTGAAGAAGGAACGCGACGGGTAGACAGGTTTCGGGGATGGCACTTTGTATTTGGATGGAGAAATCAAAAAGGAACAAGAAAGACGGATTGGGACAACAATTGAGGGTGGCCAAACGCGGACATACACTGATGGTACATTGTCAGTGTCACCGAAGAATGGTCGGCAAAGACAATGGGCGCGCGCGCGGTCCGCTGCAAGTATAAATACGGGGCTGCGTCGGCATGGAACACCACGACTCTCGTCCTCTCTCCATCTCTCAGCTCAACCAGCTACTTTCACGTCTGCTTCACGTTCGCTCTCCAAGACTCTCTATCCTTGCCCACACTTCTTCAACGACCCTTACGCTTGGTACGCCCGTTTCCTATGCTTCGTTGACGCGTTCCTAATCCAATTCCGCAGACTCTGTTTTTTTTTTCATCGCCAGCCGATTAACATGTCCTCCTCCGCCGGTCCCCCACGTCGTTGCCTTCCTCACGCGCCCTTTGCTTCCCGCATTCCCCTTCGCCGCTGTCTCCTCTGCCCAGCTTATCCTCTCCGCGTCCTTCGCGTCCCAGCCTTCAGCTACCTACACCCTAAAAGCAGCCCTCGACGCCCCCCGCACCCCTCCTCGCCGCATCTATCGGCGCCGGAATCCCCTGGGCCGCCTGGCTCGCCGCAACTGGGCAGTGACGACATCCTGCTGTTCTACGGCCCCGGCTACGTCAAGGGCCGCCTCGGCGACGCCGCCGTCACCGACGTCTGGAGCGAGGAGACCCAGGGCAGCGTCGTCCCCCATCGCCGCTCGCGGGTCCGCACCCAAGTCGGGCCCAGCCCCCTGCTGCAGCAGAACACCAACACGCGCCTGCGCGCCGTCCTCCTGTCTGCGCGCAGTGCGCGGCTTCCAGAGGCGCCAGGCAGGCCGCCGCCGCCGCCGAGCCGATCCGCATCCCGAGCCTGCCCTCTCATCGCCCTCCGACTCGGAACTCCTCTTCTGACTCGGACTCGGAGTCGGACTACTGCTCCGACTCGGCCTCCTCCGCGTCCTCGTACTCGAACGTCTCCTCCCCCATCACGCCCCCCAAATGCACGCCCGTCGCGCCTCCCCGCTGTCGGTGCCTACCGCCCCCCTTTCGCGCGCGCGCCAAGGGCGCTGCCACTGCCACGAAACCCACTCTGAAGGCCTCCCCCATCAAAGCCTCCCGAAGGCCCCAGCTCCCCGCCCCGCCCCCGTGCCCGTGCCCGCCCCCGCGAAAAAGGACACCACCGCCTACATGTACCAGGGCGGCGTCACGCGCGTCATGACCGGCGGCGTCATGCTCGGCCCGCGCCACGTCGGCGTCGTTCGCGCGACGCGGTCGTAAATCCTTCTTTCCGCGCTCTCCACGCGCCCTGAACGTGCTTCATACTACGAACCCGACGACGGACGACGGCTAGCCCGTGCTCCCCCCACGAAAAAAGACCAGACCAAAAACATTTACGCCTCCCTCGGTAGCATTATTCGCCTCGCTGTATTTAGCTTGTTTGTATTGTACATCCCGGTAGGTATCCTCCCCGCATTTAGTATCTAATAGTTGTAATAACAAGTTTTTTTTTGACTTTGGACTGCTTGCGCATGTCCGACGGAAATGTCGTCGGCTCGACATCCTCCCATCCTTCCGGATCCCGCCTTGGCATTGATTCTCGGATAGCGACGCAGCTGAAGATTAGGAATCCGCAAGTATCCCAAACCTACTCTGCCTCCACCGCACCACCGATTGACGCGACACCCATGGCGGCGCCAAAACAAGAATTCCTCGTACGAGAAAGCGCAAGAGCCCGACGTCGAGACATGCGCGTCGCGCTCTGGGAGGCCTTCCAGCACGAGCTCCCGCGAACGCGCCCGCTGGCGCTCGAGGATCCCGCGGGGTTCGCGTGCGTATCCTCGATATCTCATCTCACTGTAACATTTCCATCCCATCGCTAGAGTCAATACTAATATAATATCACGATGTTATCATTCTCTCATTGTGCAGACCGCCCGCACCCTCTCCACCATCCGCGGATGGTGCCGCCTCGCCCTTCAAGTGGCTCGTCGCGACGCCGTCTGAGTCGGGCGACCCAACGCGATCGCCGCGGCCCTGCTCTGGGAACGCGTCGCGAACGCGAACGCCGCCCCGCGACGACCGCGCCGTGGGGCGGGCCCGCAGGCGGCGGCGCACAACGCGGTTGCGGTCGCGTACCGGCGGCGGCGGGCGTGCGGCCGCATTTCGGTGCGTGGCCCCCTTCTGCGCGCCCCCTCTTTCGCACCCTGGACGGCATGCTGACAACAGATGCATGCATGCGCAGTCGTGCAAGTGATGGCCACGCACCCCGCCTTCCAGGGCCGAGGGCCGGCTCTGCGCTCCTGCGACACCTCACGGCATCGCGGACGCGGAGGGGATGCTGGGCTACGTCGATTCGGCGCCCGCGAGCGGGAAGGTGTATGGGCGGTTTGGGTGGGTCGCGGTGGGAAGGGGAGGCTGCCGGAGCCGGAACGGAACCCGCGACGGGGGGGAGGAGCCGGTGTATGCGACGATGATGTTGCGCGAGCCTGTCGGTGGTGCGTCGACGGAGGCAGCTTGATTGGCCCGTGAAAGTCGAGAAGATTAGCGGGGACCGCAGCTGTAATGAAGACTGTGAATTACATAGGAAACAAACTTCGAAAATTCTGCATAGCTGAGAAAGTAGAACGGGTCAGCATGGCCAGACAGAGGAGAACGAAAGAATGCAGGTACCTCAAGCTGCCTTGTCGTTCTCAACCTCGCCCACCCCATCGACCGAACGTCGAAGCCCCTTCAAGTCTGCGAACTCCTGTGCGAGCTCCTTCTTCGTCCAGTTTGGTTTCGAAACTCGGCGTATTCGCGCTGGATTTCAGCGTGGTTATCCAGCAACCGAGAGGCGGTCAGTTGTTTCTACACTTCTCGCGCGACGGAGAGTTTCCCGACACCAGGGAAGCCGTTGATCAACAGCACGCTCGGATTGCCCTCGGGTTATTGGCTGGGAACGACATGCCGATATTTTCGCGTGCACCTCTTGTTCCAAACGTGTCCGCACGCACACAGAACCTGACAGAAAGGGAAGGACGAGGGTGTAAAACAAAACAATACCTTGCGCTGCGCGTTTGAGTCCATGCGAATTCCTCCGGCGCGTTTGCGTCTGCGTCTGTTGCGGCTCGCGTGTGCGGATTAAGAGGACTCAATAGTAATTTCAAGAATACAAGACATTTTCGACAGTCCCGCACAAGAGAATAACTGAACCGCCCCAAGATTTTTGTCCCGTTCGTCTAGAGTGTCGTTAGGTCTTGTATGAAACGGTAGAAGGGAGCTTACCCAAACTACCACGACCTCTCCACGTCCACAGGACTGTTCTCATCCCAGTCTTCAAGAGATGAAAGCACACGGAAAAGTTGGACCTCGGGAACTGGCTCTCCGCGCTGGCGCTTCGATTTCACTGCGTCCTCGAGGGCGGCGCCCAGGCCCTCAAATGAGCCATTATAATTATCCTTCGCTCCCAGCGTGATGGTTTGAGAAGCGGCCATGGGTGTGACGTGGGCCTAAAATGTCTTTGATTAAGGCGTAAGCATGGCATTGGTTGATCAGGATGAGATGGGAGAGTGCAGGGAAGAGGACGGGGATGAAGAGAGTGGGTGATAGGGTAACCCGGACTCCGTTTCACATGAGCAAGAGCCTCTGCAGATAAAGGAGATGGAGGTCAAGACAGGGAAGGACGACTGAGGGAGACTTTTCAAGCAAAGGAGAAAAGCGACTTGGTCGCCGTGGGAGCCGCTGAGTATTAATTCTGCCAAGGCGGGGACATCGAAGAGAGCAACGATGTACGAGACGTAGTCTGCACGCTCGTTGTTTTGAATCGAAATGTGGAGGAATTTCAGAGTTGGGATGTGAAACCGGTTCGCGTCCGGGGGCACGTAGTTTACGTCGAGGTGCAAAGGTTGTCAACGAGGGGCATTGCGCCGTGACCGCGGCCAGGTACATATCTGGGTCGTAGCTCCCCAGTAACTCTAGATGCGTAATCGAGGCCATCCACGAAGGCTGTGGTGATAATTGGAGCGTGGAGCGAACAATTTTGAGAAAGGTCAATCTCGGAGCTCCAGACCAGAACATCGCAACGGGGGCTCCAGCCACGAGTTCGCTGTCATGGTACACAATCTCGAGGTGTTCCAAATGAGGGGCTGCTACATCGCGGAAGGGGCCCAACATCTCCTGGTCCAGGTCCCACACAATCTTCAACCTCTGTATGCGATTGACCTGCGGGACAATGATTTCGGTGACCCGCTCTCGAGGCAGACCGTCCTTCGCTTCGGAAGGTTCGAGTAGGATCACCGATAATTTCGATGCTCGGGAACGCTGGAGGTAGAGTTTAAGGATTTCCACCGACCCCTCGCTGATGAAGTCCGTTCTATGAGCGTCCAAAGTGCGGGCGCACCGACGATAACGTCGCGAAAGCGATGGGAAAGCTGAGACAAGGTCCACTCTGGTTTGGAAGTGGTGCTACCAATTCCCCAGTTTGATTCTGTGACGCGATTCTCTTGGCCCGCGACAGCGATGGCTACGAGGAGCTCATATGGAAGGGAGGGAAATCGTTGTCGTTGGGGCACTCATCGCGGCGAGACTGAATGTCG